>CM017561.1:5607106-5712106 GCA_007844125.1 Sinonovacula constricta | reverse complement strand
TAATGCAATATGCTTTTGCACGAAAACTTGGTCGGACGAGGACTTGATCGATCACCCTCCGCGACAAACACATGTTATGTAAATAAATACAGTTCAGAAGAGAACTTTATTAAGCCTTAAGCATTACAACTTATCGTCTATGAACTTATTACAACAGATTTGTACGTGCGATAAATCAAATATATATGTGCAATAAGCATATAAAAGTAGAGTGAAAATTGAAGTTACAACATTTGAAAAATAGAATTACTCCCTATTTGTTGAAGAGAATTACTTCCATTAGGCTAAAAACAGATACTTCCTTTCAGAGACATAGAAACTTCAATAATTAAATACACAATTTCTACAGGTAAGATTATTGTTGCACCTTAAGAATGTCATAATATGCATTTCGGCCTCTTTCCTAGTTGTTTTGAAGTAATTTGTGTTGTTTGCTGGTGCTTATAAAGCCATTTAATAAATATACATAATTTTCAGATGTTACTGTCCAAGCATAATTAATTGAATCCGTAAGATGATTCTGGGATATAAGATCCCAGCTTTACACGAAGTCTCAGAGATTCTTTTTGGAGTTTTGATTTCTGTTGTTGCCTATTTTCCATCGCTTGGTTTGTGTAAAAGGCAGTCGGTGTACACTCAGGCAACTGACCTTCAATTTGTTAATTGGGTATTTAGAAAACACTCAGTTTACGCAACATGCGAAGCACAAAACAGTGTCCTTAGTGCCACCCGGTCATTGTGTTAGGTGTAGGCACCCTGAGGCTGCAGGTGCAAGCCGGTCAGGCTTCCAGGGTTCTTCGGTCATGTTCGCAATGTAAGTGGTTCGACTTCCGAAGGGCGCGACTGAGTAGGCTTGTGACAAGGGAGACCACGCTTAATCCGGTAGTCTTCAGTCGTACTTGGAGAAGAACGGCGTAACTGGCTCGGGCGAGTCAGTGCAGGATACATCATCTTTGTGAAAAGTCCCATACGTGACGAGCCACGTGTGAGAATGAACAGTAGGATATAGGGAGTCAGCGAGAAGGCACGTGTGAAACTGACAATCGGCGCAAGGGAATCAGTAATGAGGCACCTACGCGCCAGGATTTGTCTGTGTATCATTGGAACGTGTATGACTGAGAGCGAGACACAAGTTTAGGGCACACGTGAGACAGAGGAGTGTGCGCGACGAGTAGTGTGTTTGCCAGAAGAGAGGAGACTAACTTAAGTAAAGCTCAGCTGAGCTCCCCCACAAACCCCAACTACCCTCTCTTCTCTCCGGCTAGGGCGGCACGTTACAAAAGGTATACAGACAAGCAGTTAATAATAACATTTATACACGTATATACTAGCGGCAGGTGTGATAAATGTGGGTTCAGAAGATATGTACTGTATACTCCGGACCACTGTAAAATTGTGACTTATTGATCATTATGACTTTCTGACAAAAGTACATATTACATATAACCGATGTTTAAAACTATAGAGAGAGTTTATTTCCAGGTGTACAACATTATAGGACTAAGCGTATCGCCGCATGGTGTAATTGACCATGTGTTCGGACTCATTTTAAACGCCTTTCCAATTAAGCTGGTCGCCAGAAATGTATTCGATATTAAAATAAAGCATGACTTTTAGGTAAATCACTTTTATTAAACTGATAATACTTCGGCGTGTAGACCAATGGCAAATTAATAACCACGCTTTAGAATTTTACCAGAAAATCATTGATGCCTTAAAAGACAATACGTTATATGACGATCTACAACGCCGGACATCTGATATGTAATTTAACTTAAGAGAGTGCTGAAATATAATCGATCAGTTGGCCTTCCCATGGACATAACATATGTACCACCATTTGTATTTCATATTGTCTAAATGTATCCAACAATTAATTTAATAACGCAACTTATCTCTTAAGAAAGTCATTTAAGAAAAAGTGAACGAATAACAATAACAATAGACGTGGTACGGAGTTAAAGTGATATAAATCTGTACATGTAACACATATAAACCAACTTTGGCCATTTCTACGAAATAGGCTTGTCGGGATACCACTGAGGAGTTACAGAGGACATGATCACTACATATTTACTTTCACATATGCTTACTTTCAAAACAGATTGCAAGATCCCTTTTAAATGTCACTGATAAATCTTTGATATCGTCATTGTATCTGAAACCTTTACAAAATGACGGTCATGAATAAGAATATATGACAAAGTCCTATGAGCATTGCAACATATATCAAACTCTGAAAAGGCACAGGACAAAGGTATTTCACGTGCAAGCCAAGTTAAAAATTAAGAACATTTTTTTTATGATTCTAAAAGAGCAAACCCGACAGTCACCGCCTTGGAACGGTCAGTCGGAAATATAGGCCGACTGGGGTGCTTAAACCGGTTTTTCGGCCGCAGTAGCTCAATTGGTAGAGCGTCGGTTTGCGGATCGGGAGGTCGCGGGTTCGAACCCCGGCCGGGTCAAACCAAAGACTTTAAAGTTGGTAGTAGTGGCTTCCCTCCTAACGCTCGGGGCTAAGGGTACAGCATTACGCCTGACTCGTCGGTGTCAGTATAATGGACCGGCCGGGTTCAGTCCTTGGGCACCTCATAAGTGCCCCTGTGCTATAATGATAGAAATGTCGCTGCACAGTATCGGCAAAAATGCCAGCAAATCCCAATCCCAATCCCTAAACCGGTTTTACAGAGCTCTAACCTCACAGTTCCTGATAGGTTTCTCAAATGCAAGCAATGAAAAGAAAACTGATCTATTTGAATACAAAAATGTCCAAGCGCTGATGTTTTTAATAAGTTATTACGAAAGTAGTGACGTCATTGAAAAATAATGTCGACAGTATTTAGAAAAGGAAGGGGTATTATTGGCAGTGACACAAATATACTTTACAATAATGGAATATTTTCATTTGTTCGCAGATAGCTGTAAGAGATAATCTAGAGTACAAAGACAAGGTTTGTTTCTCACACGTCGATCCACACATGAAGACTGCTGACGGATAGTAAGTATTGGATTGTATAAGTATACATTCATCGACAGTATAGGCATCCGTCGATTAAAATTTTTCAATGTTATATTTGTGACATTGCATAAGTTATAATTATTATGAAAAAGCCTTTACAAGATATTTATATAACTTTTCTTCTGATAAATAGCTACTACGAAAACCACGAATCCGGGACCTACATTTTGTATAGGAACAAAGAGTACCTCACCGAGGTAAGTTATTAAAACAATTCTGCATAAATGTATATTGCTATCATCTGAAATATAATGAATTCAATGAATAAGCTCAAAATTATACCGTCCATAGTCCTAGTTAAATGGACAGGTTTCAATTTATCCTGTCACTACGCCCGCTAGTTACCAATATAGACCGACACAACCCTATGGTCATACACTAGGAAAGGTAAAAAAGTTAAACAAATCCGAATGAATTGTCGAGCATTCTAATAATTCGAACTCGTAAAATCTTAGCCGAATAAGCTATTCTGCTTTGTGAAACAATAAAAAATTCCGTGTTCTAATTAACAAATAAATGAAAATGTTCAGTATGTAAGATAATCCTATGTTCCATCTCACACTAATAATCTATACACTTCAATTGCCATGGCTTATAACCTTTTCCTTTTCGCTGTGCAGACTGAATCTGTCCTTCTGGCAATGTTAAGTGGGTTATAGTCACAACCTTTTTTTAACTGTCCTCCTCCTTATTAGGTTCTTAACACAGAGTTTACATCAGGAATAAAAAAAATTATATCCATCAAAAGTTAACAATGAAAACCATCGAAAATTAATTGTCATTCAACATGTTTTCCTCTTCAAAATATGTATTTGATGGTTTTAATATAGATAAATAAAATGTTTTACGACTTTTAATTTACTTGTTTTATATTTAGATTGTGTACTGCAAGTTTAAGTATATCTTTCATGTTTTCACTATGATGTTTCAAATATCATTGCTTATGCGACCTAAACAATTTAAATGGAACGATAAATAGAATCAAACAATAGTAACTGATATGGGCCTAGGTTTTCCGGCCTGTTGAGAAATATTTACGTATTTGTGTTTATTCGTCATAAACTCAAAACTGTGACACCTAAATGAGGGGGAGTCGATGCGCAAATAGCATCCACTTAATACAATAATTTCAGCCTCGTCGCTCGAATATACAAGAACTGTATTGATTCTCACTCGCCCGAATAAACTAGGCGAATCACTACTACTAACCTATTTTTCTCCCTCTTTCAAAATATATATCTATATATAACAATCGCCCGCAATGTACGTACGGTGAGAAAAAAAGGCAAGTAATGATTTGATGTGCGTTCAATAAATATACTGTTGCAAATACAAATATAAATATCAACAAATATGCTTTCTTTATATATCTTTTTATATCTTTCAAATATTTTGTTTACAATCATAATTATGATAAGATTATTTAAAAGCTTAAAATTGAATTTTGAAATCTAGATTTTTCTTCTGCAATAACTTATAAAAGGTGTTATTTTGTGTATTAACATGAAAAAGTAACAGTCAATTACATGACATTCATCCCCAATTCTTACCGTGCTGTGAAGATTATGTACGCATAAGCAGATAGATAAAATGAAAATAAAATGCTTGTTGGATCTATATTACAGGTACAAGAAACAGTAACAACGTGCCTCAATAATGAAAGGATAAAATGTACTTGTGCGGTCGCCATAATGGCGGGAGCAGATATATTTATGATCAGCACGTGTACCAGCGTACACAGCGTAGAGTTTCGACAATGTGAAAACGGGGGGATTTTGAGAATCACAAATACTACAAACAAATTTACCGTACGTACACTGGATGTTTAGGTGTGTATTTTACAATTACCCTATTGCTAGTTGCTGCCGCCGTAGCCCAAAACGTTTCTGTGTGCGTCAAATGGTTTCTCTCTCATTCACGTAAAAATATTTATGTACTAATACAAAGAAAGCCTAGCAAATGGAGTTTTTGTTTAGTAAGTCGGTGAACCTGTCCTGGCGTTTAAATATATTATAAAAATACAAGCAAGTGCTAAAATTGCCCGCAAATTTTGCCAAAATCTGTTCAGTATTTTTGCAATTATTGATTATTAAAACGCAATTAATTTTCCTTATAATTGTAATTATGGACAGTTTTTTCTATATTGTTAATTAATCAATACAAAGTTTATCTTTAAAGTCAATAAAATGAACATATTAAATAATATCAATAATATTTATTAAAATCCAAAAGAATAAATTCTTATCGCGCTAGAAAGAAATGCCACCAGTTTCAAAACACTAGAAACAGTGCAAGCATTAAATTTAAAACAAAATTCTTCGAAATTCATCCGGACTGACAATGTGTGAGCATCTGCAAGTAGGAAAAGGTGACGTTAGAAGTTACATCCAAAATTATTATATCCTTGAGGCATATATCAGGAATGATCATTTGCATATTTGAAGTAAAACATCGGGGATGAGTTTTACTTTATTTGTGGCAAGTTTGTACGCAAAATCATTCTCTGTCCTTTATATTAAGCAACACGTTTATAAACCAGGTCTGGTAGCGTAATAAATAGAGGGTCGGTTCCTGCTACAGTAGACCTTCATTTCACACCAGGCCACGACACCACAGTCGTTAAATTGGTAATAGCATAAACTTAATTTGGTCAGCCCAAGGTCTGGATTATTCGTCCTGGTGTGGTAGCACACCGGGCGTTCAAGATGTGCTACTTACAGAAAATGCAGCACTGAAATGTTATTGGTGATATGGGTGACATAGGGCTATACATAGAGTCTCGAACGAAACGACTGGATGTAATAATAGCTTTTTGTATCCTTGCGACGCCTGTCAAAAGATACATTAATTTAATAAAAAATATTAATCAATAACTGAATAAATAACGAAATACATAGATACATTGCTTATCAGTGATTTCCTATCGGAAACAACAACATTATTCATAAATATATTTGATGACTATTATTTTTCAGGTACACACACCCATTGGAACGAAAATTGACATAAGTCTCTTGCAGGAACCCTATAGAAATTTTATGAATGTTGAAATAACCATGTCGGCTAAAGACTTTAACAACGTAGATGGACTTTGTGGAAACTTTGATGGCAATATAACCAACGACCTGATGCTAAGAGACTCTAAAACATTCGAAACTCTTAAGCAACTTGACAGAGAGTACATTAATTTTCACCCCACTTTTACATCGAGTTGGAAGTAAGTTCTTTATACATCGACCTCTACTCTGATATTTATCTAAATCTACTTAAATAAATACACTATATAAAATTAGTCTATTTTAACTCAACTCTTCAAATAAATATAATATTTCCAATACAACACGATGATAAAAATCATTGGTTTTACATCAAAATATAAATCAAAACAACAAAACCATATTTCCATAGCTTACAATGTTGATTCGGACACGAACCTATCCCGTTACGGTCGTCTCTGCCATTTTTCGTTTCATGGTGACGATGGTTACTTAAAATGGCCGGTAGTATATTAAAATGTTGTATTGTCTTGTGAGCGCTTGATTTAGGACAACACCATGTCCCACTTACAGAAACAAATCTCATTTCGAGAGAGTACACAGGCTCAATTTTTATTGATTTCTTTTTAAGTGATATATTAAAGTGAAAAAAGCAGGTAACGTTTGAGCTGTAATAAAATATTAACTAAATTAAGAATCTAGGAGACTGATTCCCGTAACATTATTCTGACTTATCCTTGGTCGTTTAGACGTAGAACAGTTTTCTAAAAGACGTGTTTGTATTCTCTTGACTGGACTGAACTCGGAACCTATATAACACAGAGAACATGTTCATACATTGTATAATGAGACCGAATAACTAAATCGCAACGACGCAAAGGCGTTTAATTGGTACAATGAATGTACGCATTAATTTTACACAATATGTTATAAAACAACCAAATAATGTTCTTTATTAAAGGACAGTTTTTGTAGGATTAAAGCTTACGTACAACAAATTCTGCATTTAAATACATTGATATCATGCGATGACATTGTTAATAAATAATTGTATATGCAAAACTGATGCATTATTTAAATTCAGGGTGGAAATAAACGAAAGCCTCTTTGCACCTACTTTACAACGTGTCATCACAAAGTGGGAAGACAAGAATCCGTTGTATTGTGTCTGCAATTCAACATCAAATGGTCATATTATAACGGAATCGGTATGCGAGGCCTCCCAGTATGTTGACTGTCTGCATTTCAAAGACTACACGACCCAGAAATGCAAGTTTTACAACAACAGAAAGAGATGTGTACATGCAAAGCACCAAAGAGAAATTGAACGACTACTAAGATTGCCCGACACAACTGTTAGCCAAAAGAAAATAAAGATTTTGAAGGTAGGAGGGCCGTATTTCTTCTCCGCTTTTAGTAAAAAGGTGAAGTTGAATTACATATCAATATATTTTAGCTAGTTTGTTCATCCTATTTATTGATAATTTAAGCTGAACAGTCATCGTTTGAGTATGACTAGAATGTAAATGACCAAGATTTTTAATCTGATACGAAGTGTAGAAGATTAAAATCAGACTTCTATTATCTTGATATTTTATAGCATTAATTTGTGTTCACATAAAATATAAACTTTACCAAATACGGTATAATATGTGCACCATAGTCAAATTATTGTCCTGTTTTCAAAAACAACAACAGTCCACAAGTAACTGCGAACCTGATAAATATCATTACTTCTATTTCAATAAGGCATTATTTCGCATATTAAATGTAACAAGTCTCATCCTGAATTTCAAACACGAAAAGCTAGCTCGCTAGAACAAGTACACATAGTTAAACCGGCATATGGTAAATACTTAAGGTATGGACATTAAAATAAAAAAAATACACGAATAGTTCTTTTTGGGTGGTGTTTCTTGCTACTCCGTCCACAGTTATGAGAAAGCTGGATTTCGGAAACACACTGTATTGGCATGGTATGACCTTTACTCGCGGGCAGTTATTCATGCATGGCAAGAAGTAGTGCGTTTACAAAACATATATGTATGTCTAAGGAGACTAGACGCGTCAATTGTGTCCGGACATGTTTCAAATGTTAACATCAATATTGTTATCTTTTTTTTGTCTGACTGTGTATTATCTCCAAGGCCGATATCCCAAGCGAAGCATCATTGCCTTCTACGGCTCTGAATTATGTATTGACATAGGTCATTCCTATCATCTCAGCATCTTGGTACAAAGCTATTACACGCATTCCGAGATATTTTAACAGAGTGTTATTTGCAACTTAAGACTTGCCTGCTTTCCAATTTTCAATGCGTTATATATTTGATTTACTACAGAATAATTCTGACCATTGTTTGCTCACCTGTAACCGCGAACAGGATCAAACTTAAACTGCCCAAACAGTGCTTCTGAGTGCTTTGATTATGAAAAAAAGATTAGCTGTTTATTTTTATACACATATTCAGCGTTCGGTAGATGCCGTAAACATAAGTGAAGCGGAGGCTACGTCAATTTGCCGCAAAGTTATCGAAGGATCTTTGGCCGTCAGAGAATACTCTAATCACACGGCCGGACTAAATCCACTCGCAATCGTTGGACAGTGTGCATTCGACGTACAAGTAAGGTCATGAAAGTCTTTCTGACTACCATTCTTACGCTAATATTACAGTTGAAATATATTCAAATAAGTCAAGCGATGACATTTTTATATTGAAACTGTCTACTGCATGCACCACTGCTGCCTCAAAAGATACACACCATTGAGCAGATCAAGCTTGTGTCTACATGTTCTCTTATTAATTATGTCAATTTTAGGATTATTTGAAATTTGCTACATAAGAAACCATTATTTTTATTTTTGCCATCCTCTCGATTTGCTATTTGTATCTTGTAGGAATAAATTATTCTCAACCTTCTTCTATTTAAGATGTGTGTGATACGCAATTTCTTATACTATTAACATTTGCCATAACTATTTTTGGTAAATCATAAAAACTTCACAGGTTTTCTCATTTTAGATTTATTAGGATCTGTATAATATTTATACTCCAATTGCCCTTTACTCAGATGGGTAACAGTGCGTCGCTAGGTTCTGTCCATGTAGAAGCGTTAAACAACGTTGTGAAGACAATCTTTACAAAAGAAATCAACTTTACCGAAAGCAATCCAGAAATTATAAGAACGTTTATGAAGAACACATGTGTAAATAACTGCAGCGTTGCTGGTATCTGTTCGGATAAAGGTATGTAAAGGATATATGCGTGTTTGTATTAAAGAAAGGGTGCTAGACAAATATACATTGTCAATGACAGACATAGAAATACATAACTTTAACTTTAACTTACATAACCAGAACATATATTCTAATATGCAATATATACAAGTAGTTATATGACAATATCAATTGTTCAGGTTAACAATGCATATAAAAGTCGGTTAAACACACACACACACACACACACACATACACACACACACACACACACACACACACACACACACACACACACACACACACACACACCCCCGCTCACACACACACACACAAATAGAGAAATAAGAAATTGATTTGTCAAAATATAACAAGCAATTTAGAAGGCCTTAATTATACAGAATATGTACAATTCCCCGATTTTACTTATTTCATTTTAAATGTTAATACATTATACATTACGTGCATTTGAATAATGATGCTTCATGGTATTCTGGGAATTCTCGCCTAAAAGATTGAATAAATAGAAGAAATGTACAACGAGTAAGGCTGTCACATAACATATGTTTATATTGTATAAGCATATCCATGTTTTAAAAACTAACGTTTTAGTAGGTCGAGTCTATTGTTTAAAGGTATTTGTATATGCCATGAGCACTACCATGGTGCCGACTGTAGCATTGATGATCGTACGCCACTCAGCATAACCGACATGGAGGGCGGGGGCATGTGTAATCTCGAAGACGGGGAGGAGTGCACCTGCTTCTACTTCCGGACAGTGAACCTGCTACCTGGCTTTCGGTGTAATGTTACCGGTCTTTTGGTATGGGGTGCTTTAAATGTTGTCATTGACATTTGTTACATCATGTTATAAAGTTCGTTGGTATAAACAACGGAGTTTTTAATCATGGCCTTTATGTGTGTTTTTATTTGCATCATTTCAGTGTTCTTTTTACTTCATTAAATCAATATATTCTATTTTGTTCATTTCTATTTCACACAGATTTTTTTTTTAATTGCACGATTAATTTAAAACCTTATTATTAAACTTTAGACATACGCTTCCAATGAAACTGTCTCGATTACTGCAACTGACGCTGGGGAGCAGGAGGACGTCTTTACCGGCATCTGCTGCGTGCACAGCATCTTGAGATCTCGCCAGTCTCTGGCACAAGATAATTTGTTTACCACCCGATATGACATTGCTGTTAGCAACGACGGCGTACATTTCGGGACACCGCATACGATGGTGGTGTACGATTCTACGTGCCAAGCTGTGCTACTGGAAACCAATAAAGCGTCGGTTGTGTTAAAAGTGAGCTTTGCTATTCTACGTCTATAAATATATACTGAGTTATTAATGTTTATGTGAAATAAAAATATAAAGAGAAAATGATTATATAGTTTATTATTTTGTTTGTGGCAGACTTTTCCGCGTGTATATATCCGTCTTTAAGTAGTGCGCTGCTTTGTTAGATGAGTATTTTTGTGCAGTTAGTAATTTCAACCAATGTGGACAGCTTCAATGTTAATTGACGCTTGCCTTACGTCAACAACTCTAAGTAGGTGAACATATAAATTTATTTGGATATTTGGGTTGCAGGATGGATTTTGTTACATTGACAGTCGGTGTGTAGAGGATGGTCAGTCATCCATTATTGAACAGAACCTTGTTTGTATGACATCGATGGACAAGTATGCATGGACGCGTGGTATGTAACAACACTTATGGTTATTATGAAGTTAACATACTTTTATTAACGAACGATTTGTTTGCGAGTGTCTAGGTTGAACCATTACGCACCGCACAATAGCTAAATGGGCCCTGTCTGTGTATGACATAATGTTTCTTTAATTGTAACGTTTCAGCTTTTCATGAAAAGAGTGACCCGGTCTCCATAAATGTTGGACTTGCTGTTGGACTGTCTGTCGGATTGGCGCTTGTGGTCGTGGTCATTGTTGTGTTAGTTATCAAAGCGTTCAAACGCCCTGCAACTGTGTACGTATATTCTTCCTATATCACCTAATATCCTCAGATAACAACGGATGTGGGAACCAGCATTTAATAAAACACAGTTTGTTAAATAACTTTCACTCATGTCGAACATTTTGTTTTTGTAATTTTTTGTTGCATCTTGTGTTTATCAAACGATTTTGAAATTATTTAAATGATTTATTTTCTAGAAGAACAGAACGTACAAAGCCTCTTTTGGATATGTTTAAAATTTAGTTTTCGCCATACAAACTCTTTCTGTTTGCACTGAATGTAATTAAGTTTAAATAAAGTTACAGACATTTGCATATATAACAACAAATGGCTACTTTTTATTTTATATTGCTGTCTTAGAAAGTTTCATCGCTTAAATATCCCTACATCAGTAGACAGTGTAAACTATGGAAGTGTTGTAACTGACTTATAATTGTATAATTGTACTAATTCCTGTTGCAATTATCCGAAAAAATGTTCCGTTTATGTCATGTTTTCTTACTTTTTGACGTATGCTTCAAACAATAGCTAACTATGATGCCCAGACATAAATAAAGAACTTGACCTGGTAGCGCAATCGGTAGTTCGTCGGCTCCATGTACGGGAAGCCCCGGGTTCGATCCCAGGCCGCGACATACAACGTCGTTAAAAATGGTAGTGGTATAGCTCCCTTGCTAACGCTCAAGCAGATGTAAGGGCAGTTCCACGACTGGTTGGACCAGTGTCAGGATAATGTGACTGGGTGTGGTATCATGCCAGGTGTTCATGGCATGCTATACACAGTGAAGGCAGCACTATATATGCTTCAAGTGGACACTGTCTCCAGATACCTGAAATACTGTTAGTAGGATGATAAAACCCAATACGCTCGTAAACAAACAAACAAACATAAATAAATAAATAAAGATTCCGAAAAAAAAGTGTCCGACTTTTGTTTATGTAGGACATTAACAGAAAGATTTGAGCAATACTCTAATAGTAAAGGCTATTCTTTGTCATTTGTATAATTGTATTTTTTTACATAAAGAATCGGATGCCACTATTAAAACACTACGAACACAAAAGCATATTTTCTGTCATTACTTTTTGAAAGCTCTTCCAGAAAGTATTTTAATAACTTAAAACTATAATTTATATAATTTAAGCTAAATGGAAACGTTACACTTCACAGTAAAGTTTCTTCAATTTTTCTTTTTTATATTATTTTTATAAATATTATTGAACTGTAAATACATTTAGTGGCAATATTTTTAAGATATTTTAGTTTGCGACTTTGTATTAATCAAATATTTAATCAAATATTTAAGTATTTTACATGTGTATAATAAATGATACTCAATTTGTCTTTCAGGTCTGTCAATGGTTGTTTCGGATCAGTCAAACCCTAAAGAATGTTCATCAACGATATGCTTACATGCTTGCTTACACGTAGTGTGCATACAGTTGTTGTTTTTTAATTTGAATATGTAATAACTACTTGTAAAATTCACTATCATGTCTAAATTGCTGCGTATATTAAGAGCCTGAGAAAGTTTCCATATGAAAAAAAGTATGTCGGATAACCAATGTGCAGGGGTGATTAGACCTTCCAATAATCTGCGATAGGAATGGTCGATAGATTTTGCGTAGTATTACCTTATTATAATTTAAATTGTTGAATACCACATGTCTTGATACAACGACTTTTAAATAATTAGTTATTTGTTTATCTGTTGTAATTATCTATTTTGATTATCATATGAAAGATATGATATTTAGGGGATGAATTAAATGTAGAAACTACTACAGTAATGCGGGATGTGAGTCTGTTTAGTATGAACTATGCAGTGTTAATCTATATATTTACACAACATTTTTTTTTTTTATTTTATGTACCTAAAATGAAAAAAAAAAATTATGACAAAGACATATGAGCATTGCTACATATACCAGACTTTGAAAAGGCACAGACAGAGGTATTCATATGCAAGCCAAACGTGACAGTAAAAACAAGTCTGTGTTAGTCAGTTAACAAAAAGAGCAAACCCAGCAGTTACCGCCTTACTTACATTATTTGTTTATATTGCTTAATTGTTTGGATAATTAATCTATATAAAGCCATTCTTTATTTATTAATTTTTAACAAAATATTCTAATCCAAACTCAAACGAATTATTAATTTTTAACAATTATACATACATACATACATACATACATACATACATGCATGCATGCATGCACGCACGCACGCACGCACGCACGCACGCACGCATGCACGCACGCACGCACGCATGCACGCACGCACGAACCCACATACATACATGCATGCATGTGATTGCATATATACATTAAAATGAACTGAGCTATAACCTAGCAATTGTTATTTTTATCATATCTATAACTTTAATTGTATTAGTCGTCAAATTAAATAAGTGATTTAGATACACACTAATAACTAATATTTTAATATGGATATGTGAAAAAGACATGTTTTACTAAAATAAATAATCTAATATATAAGCTTAATATACGCTTTAGTATTAATTTGGCTAATACAAATAACAAATTATCTCTTTCTCTCTCTCTCTTTCTTTCTTTTTCTCTCTCTCCCTCTCTCTCTCGCTCTCTCTCTCTCTCTCTCTCTCTCTCTCTCTCCCTCTCCCTCTCCCCCTCTCTCTCTCTCTCTCTCTCTCTCTCTCTCTCTCTCTCTCTTCACAGATATGTACAATATTGAATATGTTGATACGAACATTTTAAACACTAACTAAATTATTATGATCTCGTTCAAATCTAGTTCGTCAAATCTGTGTCCTTCTTTTCTTTAGATGACAGAATTTACTAATCTGATTAGCCAAGTGACCTCTTCCATGGAGGTGATCTTTGACAAGGCACCTTTTAAATGATTTAAAATGCTTCATATATTTATTGCTGGATATGTCTGCGTCTCATGTGAAGTTACTTAATCCGACAATTTATTATTTGCCTAGAATTCGATCTAAGTATGGTTACACATAAAATGACCACGACAACCAACAGCACACAACATAGCAATAGAAAAAGCAACCGAAATTAGAAATGTAAAGGTAACGTTGGCAGTTAAAGACCCTTTCTGACAAACAGGCAACATTAATGAAAAATTAAAATGTTAAAACATGGCGAAACTACCATTTATAATACCTACAACGAATAAAATTTTCCAGGTACGGGAGGCACCGGCTTCGATCCCGGGTCGCGACATACCAACGTCGTTAATAATGACGCTCAAGCAAATCTAAGGGTAGTTCCACGGCTGGTTGGCCAGGTGTTAGGATACCAGGTGTTCACGACATGCTATCCACAGTATAGGGAGCAGTATATCTTTACTTTAAGTGGACACCGTCTCCAGATAACTGAATTACTTTTAGTTTGATGATAAACCCAATAAACAAACAAAATAAATCTTACTCATTCGTTCAATAAATAACTGCTTAATGTTCATATTGAAAGAAGAATATAAGAGGTGTATCATATATTGAGTTTTTCGCAAGAGTGATTAAATAAACAATACACAACTCTTTCGCTTGTGATTCAACTTCGATTTGTAAAAAAAATCTTAGTGATTTAGAAATACAAATTAAATGTTCCTAAAACATCAGTGATCAGTTACCTCTCTTTAAAACTGTTTCATGTTGAGGTGCCAGAATTGGACATGTAACCATATGACGCAGGTCACGACCATGTTGTGTAACAGACAGTTTTGTTAAAGATTTCGTTAATGCTTTAAGATAGGGACAAACGCATTAGAGTATGAATCAATGAGTCATACTTTTGCAGCTCGTGGTATTGGAAGCGAACGTGTTCTAGATTTCATAGGAATAAACAGTAGTGAACGACCTGGGCATGTTAAATCAGTCTGCGCTCAAACTTTAGAAATATTATTTGGGTATGGAAAGTATGGTCTGCTCATAAAAGTTTGGAAACAACGTTGTGTTTAAGTCACATTTTTGTGGTTGATACCTGTGTCAAGAAGAAAGTGGAAAGGGAATGATTTTCACCAACTTTAGCACAAACGGAAATAAAGTTATGCAGATAAAAGATATTTGTCTGCGATCGTAAAGTGGGGAAATATGTTCGTTTTAAGAGTTTTGTATACGTAAAATCTAAATGACCATATGAAAGTGCGGCGTGTCGAGTAGAACGCAACATCATCCCATGATGACATTTATCATACATTTTACAATATAAAAACAGCGTAGCATTAGACGCTCCCCCTATCTCATCTCAATCCACCCTCCTCTCCCTAGCTCTCATAAATTCAGCATCTCTTCTTTCGCTCAGCAACCCTATTTATATCCTAAACTATTTACGCATTCGCATGGAGCCCGCATGTATTTTCTGTCATTCATACGGTATATCGTCTCACAATTCCCGCCTATATTGGGGGCCGAAGCGTCTATCTTTGTTGCCATTTTACTAATTTCCCGGTGCGCAAAATGTATATTGTATCGTTTGGTTTATTTATATTTTTTTTGTAAATTTGCTAGGTATTCTTATTAATTGTGCAATTATACAGTTGTATAAGATTACATCTACATAAATAGTTAGATATATTTGAAAATTAATATATCATTTATGATAATAGACCTTTACACAAACTTAAATGCTTTAGATTAACTCAATACAGAAGATTAAAAGTTAATAGATGTTCTCTATCTCGGAATGTTACTATTATATTATATTATATATGTTTTGACTTAATACTGTTTAAAACTTTGATAGAACAAAATTATCCGTTTAGATACACGTGACACATTTACTATTTATATGCTTATATGTTGCAAAGATGATGTACAACACTACATGTACAAATAAAAAACAAATTAAAATATTAATGTTATTCTTTGCATACCCAAGGCTAAGACGGCGCAATAATTGAGTCTTTATAAGATCTTAGTATTATTTAAAGTATTCTACTCATTGTTATTATTTGCCTTTACTTAACAATTATTCATGTTATTATTATATAATTGAAAACTAATTAATATGTTAATAGTATCTCTTTTCTCTCTTTTGCATTACTGTTCATATATAAACATATGTTATTATAAGAGGCAAACCATATTATATATATATATATATATATATATATATATATATATATATATAGATATATATATATATATATATATATATATATATATATATATATTATATATATATGTATATATATATATATATATATATATATATCTATATATATATCTATATCTATCTCTATATATATATATATATATATATATATATATATATATATACATGATAAAACCAAAAATCCCAACAAAATAAAATGCCAAAAAAAACTAAACTAAATTGAAACACAACATTTCCACTTAATATCAATATGAATGAATACCATTCACTATATATGTGTGTATACAACGTTTTAATACAATTTATAATCGATAACTGTCCATTAAAATCTTTTCTGAAAGTCCAAAATCATTGTACGTATGTAGATAACACAACTCTAATTTCAAGTTTAAATATCCGATTGGTTCAAAAAACACTTTCACGTAGTGTAGATAATAAAACACTAAATTTAGGTTTAAATGTCCATAGTATGCGTAAACAGTTAAACCCTCTTCGCGGCTGTCGGTGTTAATAAAAGTGTCCACGCTTGTGCCAGTCGTCAGCGATGAGGGGAAAAGGCGTCCCAATTCCCTCCTCTCAGGACGAGCGGCTCGTCGTAACATTCTGTCCAAAAAATATTAACACTGAGATCACTTTTAATTTAAAAGTACAGTACTACTGTTTAACACTGAAAAGTAACACTTTAAATTGTATATGTTTGCGCACAACTTGGTTGTTCGTGTATCTGTTGGATGTCGTCGTGAAGGTAATTGGCAGCTAGTGGTGTCTATTTGTGAGGTCCGTATCTGCGAAGTGTCGTCCCCTCGGCTGATGAAATTCATCTGTTGACCGTTGGCGATTAAATAACTAATGAAATCGCTATGTCGTTGTTTGGCCTATGGCGATTCATGTGGCCCGGCAAAAGTGGATAAATATTTTATTTACTGAGTAGA
Organism: Sinonovacula constricta; assembly: GCA_007844125.1. Classification (NCBI taxonomy): domain Eukaryota; kingdom Metazoa; phylum Mollusca; class Bivalvia; order Cardiida; family Solecurtidae; genus Sinonovacula; species Sinonovacula constricta. The sequence continues at coordinate 5,694,846 of CM017561.1, read as the reverse complement.
TATGGCTTTACTGGATTCGATAATCACAAATGCTCATTGTATTACCGGTATCTCTTCTGTTGTAGTAGTTTATTGTTTGTTTGATGTTGTGATGTTTGATCATTCACATCCAAAAATGCTGTCACTTTGACATGTAACGGTCATGTAACCGTCATGTAACCTGAGTATGTTGTACCATGCGGCAATTGTTTGTGGAAAACGGTTGTTTGCCGAAATTTCGCTTCGTGTCACTTGGTCATTTGTGACGTGTGTAGGTTAAACTGCAATACGTACAATCTGATCGGTCGACGCTATCCTTTTTGAATGACCGGCCCGTCTAACTGTAAGGCTTGGAATCGGCATTTTTGTGCACCATTCTCCATTCTCAATTTTGGCTTATACAAAGTGCTTTACATATGTTTTGGATTTAGTGTCTTATACAAATTATTTTTCCATTAACGCCAATTGATTACTTGTTAATTGCTTTTATACTATCAGCAGGAGTTTGTATATTTATTTTGCTGTTTGTGTGTGCGTAGTTTATACATAGTGTGCGTTATCCACGAACAATCAAACATATCAATGAGAAAAACAAACATCATATGTACAAATGTATTGTAAATTTTATAGACTTCGTATTGACATTGATTTTTTTTTCAAAATAACAATATACATAACTCCGACGTTGGAGTGAAAAATTTAACCACAAATGCATGGCATTTAATGTATAATTAAAGTTATATATTTTATACATGTAAAATCGCGCGCGCGCGCCCTCTGTTTACAACTATGTTTAATTTTCGGCTTTGTAATCAATAGATCGTCGCTGTGAAATGTCGATTATTTTTATCTTGGTCGGTACGCGCGTCTTCACTGTCCAAGTGTAATTTATGTCAAAATATGCGTATTTGCGCTCTGACTAATAAATTAATACAACTTCGTTTATAACTTGGCAAAGGTCATTGTGCTGTGAACTCAATATTACGTCTTTGGTGGTTTTAAGGGAACATAATTTGATGGTAACTTTCACCGAGAAAAGATAATTGATATCCTTAAAGGTAAAGGTATTAAATTGGGAGTATTACATCTCTACCATGCATTATAATGTATGGACTCATTTTTTAACTACCGTTGCTATGAAATCTTATCGCTGCTTGTCTATTTATCCTAATTTCCTCCACAAATGACGATTGGTACAAATAATATAAATAATATTTAAACAAAAGTAAAGAAGAAACAGAAACAATATATATACACCAATAACACATGATCACACAAGAAGAAGACACAGGATCGGACAATCACAAAGTGATCACAAACAATGTGGTACAGTGCAAATCAAATAATATAGCATTTCCTGATTGACCGACATAAAATGACAATCGTGTCAATTATGCATGTATGTATACTTGTCGAAACGAAAGACAAGGTGGATTAAAGAATCATTTCAGTCAGCATGTCAGCCGCGTACACGCAGTACAGAGTAATAAGGAGTATCAACACAGCAATATTGATGATGTAATAATAGTAATAATAATAATAATAATAATAGTAATAAATAATAATAATAATAATAATAATAATAATAATAATAATAATAATAAACATTAAAAAATAAAGATTACAGAATCCAGTATATACACTGTTAAGTATAAGATATTATTAAAGAGATGAAGACAAGTAGAAACATTATGTTCATAATGATGTAGATGTTGATGATGAAGATGATTATGATGATTTTGTTGTTGTTGTTGATGATGATGATGATGATGATGATGATGATGATGATGATGATGATGATGATGATGATGATGTTAATGATGATGATGATAATGATGATGATGATGATGATGATTAAGTTTTAAGCAAACGTGTAATCTTTATACTTAAGTACAATTAAATAAGACATATAATACTTATTATATGCATAACTGTTACGCATAACAGGTCGATCAAAGCACCGAAAGTCCTGAAGGCTCAAGAGCACTAAATGTAATCTTAATCATTATTCTGATTGACACGTATCAGTCTTAACCACAGAAGATTAACCACACGACATGCAGTTGTCGGAAAACAATCTTCAAAAAAATGAAATGTAATTAATATTGTTATGAATACATATGGTATCACAATGATCAGATACACCAAGCAGAGTGTCGATACGGTGATGTCTCTCTAGAGAAAGGAGCGACCGTACAAAGTCTCCACCAATTTGTAATTTGTAATTTTTGTGTCAAATATTGCCGATGATACGAGAGCTCAGGTAGTCGAGGATAAAGTGGTCGTTCACATATGTTTTCACAAGAGCGGGTCCATACTTTTGACACCTGTCGTTAAACCAAGTCTAATAAGCAACAAGCTTACCGACGGATTTACAACACTTTAAATATTTAGGATAGTCTCTAGCGAATAGCCATATGCTACTTGTTCCATACTGAGAATGTACAGTTCTTACACTGTCGAATAATAAGTCACTAAAGCGTTCAGATCATTCGCGCTGGCGACAACCCAAATGTTTGAAACAGCAAGACGTATCTAGGCACATTTCGAGGGAAAGAATCCCGTATCTAGGTATGTAGTTAAATGACAATCTAAGCCGTACACCTTTAGCACTTGCCATATCACAAAAGAAACCGGACAGTGGGGGTCCTAACAAGCCGACAGAGGTGCGTAACAAAAATATGTGTTTAACAGCGCACTTACGATTAAGTCGACATAACTGACCCAAAAAGTAAGCTTACTCTTTTCAATTTCAAACTTTATCGGTAACGCGTTTATCATACAAAGCGCCAAGTCAGTTCCTGTTCTACTGCCAAAACCCTGGATTGTTTTATGCACATTCTATGAGCCCGCTCAAGGGAAATAACTTCTCGTTCGTTTAAACAGTATAAACACTCGCAACCGTACAATGCTCTAGGGTAAAAAATATAATCATATTTCTTTGCACATAAATTTTTATACTACTGCTTGCTGTAAAACTAAATCCCAATTTGTTTCATTGTCATCAATAAGTTTGGTGATAGTAGATTTTAAAGAAGAGTTTAACCTTTCAGATCTTTAATTGCTAGAAGGGTGGTAACGAGAAGTTTTAACGTGGTGTATATTTAAACCTGAAATGGTTTCTTCATTTAAACATTTCTCAAACATTTTAGACGTGTAGCAAGACCAGTTTTCTGTAGTGATTTGTGTAGGTGACTCCCACCTAAATAATATAAGCTCATAAAATGCTGCTATTACGAGGGGCATTTATAAAGTATTAATCAGTGTGGCGCTTTAGTCGTATACGTAATATTTCTGCAGAAATTGTTAGACCAACCCTTCGAAGTATTCCCCTTTGACTTTGATGCATTTTTGCAAGCAATGAATCCAACCGGAAAATGCTTTTCGGCAGCTCTCTTTAGGTATAGTGTTTAGACACTGGAAAAGCGCGCTGCCGACGGCGTGCCGAGATTCAAAACGTCGACCTCTCATGTAGTTCTTGATATAAGGATTCAACCAAAAATCGCACGGAGCAAGATCAGGGCTATATGCAGGGTGTGTTAAAGTGTCAATGCTGTTGTCGCTAAGATACGACTTTACCACCACTGACTTGTGGGCAGGTGCGTTATCATGAAGGAGCTTGATTCCGCGTACGCCGGTACGGGGACGGGCTGCGGTATAGTGGCTTACAACAGCAGAAAGAACCGAATCTCGGTAAAATATTCCAGTAACATTCCAGCCTTCTGGTATAGGAATTCGAGCCACCATTCCCTGGCAATCAAAAATAATATATGCATAATGCGTTTTGAGGTGCGAGCTCTTCGGGCAACTTGGGGCTGTTCGTCATTTTCACCGACCCACACCTTATTTTTTACTTTACTGTCAAGCTCATAAAAATATACCCATGTTTCATCGCCAGTCACAGTTTCATTCATGCGGTTTTGGTCAGCATTCTTGTATATATCGAGCAGCTGTGACGCAATTCGCACGCGCTCCCGTTTTTGGTCCTTAGTGAGAAGGTGGGTTATCCACCTGGCGCAAACCTTGCGTAGCTTTAACACGCGAGTCAATATTTGAAAAACCGATGACGAATTAATGCCACATAAATTACTTATTTCCTCCACTGTACAGCGGGCATCATCTTCCACAGCTTTTTTAACAGCGGCAATATTTCCGTCAGTCATTGTTATAACTGGACGGCCAGGACGGGCCTCATCTTTTATCGCCTCTCTACCGGAGGTAAATAGACGGACCCATCTTCTAACTGTGGCATACGATAGGGCACTGTCCCCATAAACCTTGTCTAAGTCTGATTTAATATCAGGTGCAACAACGCCAAGCAATGCGCCTATTTTACAATACGCTCTTTGCTCATCTTGAGAATTGTTCTCTTTATCTGCCATTTTTAACTGCAGTGTACCTGACCGTAGTCGATGCAAGTGAACATTGCGCTCACTGTGTAGGTTTTTCCCGGTTTCCCCGTGCACGTAACTGTAGAGGAGAGTCTAATCTTTCCATACATGTATAACATGTACCAATTACGCTCGGATTAACGTTAAAATCGCACTGATTAATACTTTATAAATGCCCCTCGTACGCTTTGGCTGGTTGCGTCTTCGATGGCTATTACTTCTGGATAATTACTGAAAAGGCATGTAAATGTCAAAATATATGAATTTCCACTACCTGTAATGTCGGAGCTCCACATTGTTCCTGGATTGTTTGGCATAGTCATTTCTTCCATTGGCGCTGTAATTTGCCTTATATTAACTGATTGACATTAAATGTGTTAACTTCTATAAATAATTTGGGCCAGCTAAAGCCTAGTATGTTATTTGTACTCCTGTGTGAAAAGTCTCATGATAAGCCTTGATAACTGAGTCCCTAATTTATGATGGGACGTAACTGCAAAACCTGGGACCATTGTCTGGGATTGGATTGGGATCGGGATTTGCAGGCATGTTTGCCGATACTGTTAAGCGACATTTCTATCATTAAAGCACATGGGCACTTATGAAGTGTCCAGGGACTGAACCCGGCCGTTCCATTATACTGACACCGACGAGTCAGGCGTAATACTGTCCCCTTAGCCCCGAGCGTGAAGAGGGACGCCACTTCTACCAACTTTAAAGTCTTTGGTTTGACCCGGTCGGGGTTTGAACCCGCGACCTCCCGATCCGCAAGCCGACGCTCTACTAATTCAGCTATTGCGGCCGGTTATTGGGTTGGACATATAATGCAAGATGTCATCTTTAATGATAAATGTCCGTGTTTCTGCGTCAGTAAGTCTGTTTTGACGTACGCGTGCCATCAATTCGTTAATCAAAGGGTCGGCTAACTGCTCGCTTTTCATGCAATAATTTCGCATGCCCTTGGGCACTTCTATCTCATTGTACCCGCGATCTTCGTCATTTACGCCATTCGGGGCGCGTGCTAATTGTCAAAATCAGTATTGTTTATTGTCGACGTGATAAGCTACCTGCAAGTACGTTTTGTGCTTCTGGGATATGGACTATTGACAGGTCGTATTCGCTTAATCGTAAAGCAATTTGCTGAATTATTCTCTTGGTGAATGTTGTTGACAGCAAATGAGTTAATGGCTAATGATCTGTTTTTACCGTAAATTTTGATCTATATAGAAAACAACGGAATTTTTGAACGGTTTGATCTAAGGCTATTGCTTCTTTAACACTTGTCAGTTGTTTTAATTGAGCTCTTGAACATTTTCTGAATTGGATTGATATTTCGTCTTCGCGTTTGCCATTCTGGCCTTGAGTTAAAACTGCACAATAAGCTCTGTCGCTTGCATCAGTTTCAATGATGAAAGGCTTGTTTAAGTCGGCGTGACATAACGGTAGCATGTCTGCTAATTTTGCTACAATTGTTTCGAAACTGGATTGACATTCTGGGGTCCATTTGAAAGTATTGTGTTTTTTCATTAGATTCGTTAGTGTGCAGACCATATCGGAGAAACTTTAACAATTTTTTATATTAAGCCGCAAGTCCTTTAAATGACCTTACTTCTTTGACATTGGTTGGTATCGAAATTTTTCTCAAAGCTTATACTTTACTCTCATCAGGTTTGATTCCTGCTGCTGAAAAAGTATGTCCTAAATATTGAACAGTGTCTTTGAAAAATTGGCATTTCTTTAGTTTCAGTTTTAGGTAATTCGCCTTGAATCTATCAAAAACCATTACAGACGTTCTCAATGTTGTTCTTTTGTTTCTGAGATAATTAACAAGTCATCAAGACAGACGAATACAATTGATCTACTCCTCCCATAATCTTTGACATTGTTCCTTGAAATATGAAAGAACTCAAATTAAGACCCATTGGTAAACGTTTGTAAACATATGTATTATTGTGGGTGCTAAAGCAGGTTTTATACTGATCTTTTTTTCTGCAATTCCTAGCTGATGGTAGCTTTGTGTAAAATCAAGTTTATTGTAAAATTTAGATCCATTTAGGCGATTTAATACTTAATCAATACGTGGTAACGGTCTTGGGTTAGTAATGACTGATTTAGTTATTTATTTATTTGATGGAAATCATTAGCCCAAACGTCTAGATCCGTCACTTTTTTATCAATACAGCAGGTGATGAATACGGAGATCGGCCTTTTTGATAACATCCTCTTTTTAATAATTCCTTTATCTTTTCGTCCATATGTGGTCTTTTTGAGAACGGTAGTCGAAAGTATCTGTTAGCAGGGGGTTGGTCGTCGCGTGTGGGATTTGCACTTCAACACCATGGACTAAACCTATATCATTTGGGTGTTTTGAATTTTTTTTTTTGTAAATTAAATTTTTCACTGTATTATAGTACTCTTTTGGGATGACAATCTCATCTAAATTGAGTTTATTGTCTGAAAATGGCTTACCCGAAGTTCTGTCTATATTGTTTGTTTCGATCGAATAATCCATACTACATAACCTTGCAAGAACGCTTTCGCGGCGTAAGTTGAAAGTTTTAGTGGAATTGTTAGTTAACACGATAAGTATTAATCCGACTGACTCTAGCGTCATTAGTACTGGTTATAATTCTAAATTTGGTTCTTCAAACAAATAACCTCTATCTACTGCCTCTCTACAGAACTCTTCGTTAGTTGCTAAATGCGGGTTTCTTTTATTTCACTTATCAAATAAATTACAGATCCTGGTTTGAGGATAGTTGTGTCTTTTAATCTAACGATTGACGTAATGATTTTGTCATCTTCAAATGGTATATAATTTCCGTTAATATAAAAGCAGCCTAAATCAAAATATATTTTTCAATCGTTTTCATACAGAAAATTTCGGCCTAGTGTAAGTGATCTATTTAAATTTTTGACAACAATCAATTCGTGACACATGACTAATTTGTTGATTTTAAAGTTAATATTTCTTTTGCCGGTTATTGTTAGACTGTCGCCCGAGGCGGTATGTAGGTTGATATGACAAGGTGTTAAGCGTGGCTTTTGCTTCAAATTCCTAAATACCTTATAGCTAATTAAACTAATTCCCGCTTCAGAGTCTATAAGAGCCCGTATGATTTATAAACTCTGCTGAATGTGGCGACAATCGCGTTTCATATAGCCGGTTTGTCCACATTAAAAACATGGTACGAAATTTTTTTTGTCTTGTCCTAATTTTGATTGGTCTGTGGGTTATATGTATGATCGCTGCGGCGCGGTTGATTGCGATGTTGATATTTTAATTGTTTGCATTTTGAAATTTTGCGACTTTTGCATTTGCAAAATTTACTTACAAAATTTGCCTCTCATTGCGTGATCTTTTTCCATTGGTACAAAATGTTGTTCTCTGTCAAAGTATGTTGGATTGTTGAGGTGTGTGTTGTTTGTTGTTTGTACGGAAATAATTGTTTCCGAATGAACCCGAGAACAAGATTGTGATAGTTGATTTGTGTTCTTTCATTTCTGATTCGTAAGTTTTGTTCCTCTATTGTACTGTTTACAGCCGTTTGAAATTTCTTCGGAGTTTCTCTAAATAATTTTAATCTGATTTCGGGATCTCGTAAACCTTCAATGAAACATCCTACGAGTTGATATTCTACAATTTCGTTATAATGTTTTTTTTTATCAAACCCTGCATAGATTTCGTCCGATATTGCTACTAATCTCTTTGCAAAACATGAATAATTTCGTTTGTTCTTTGGTGCGTGTTTTCTAAAGTCGAAGAAGAAAAATGTGAATGACGTACTTTCCCAAACCTAGCTTTTAATTCTGATTTTGTGGTTTGCCACGATAGCGATTGCTGCGTTAACAAATGTCTATTTAGAAAGTCTGACACGACGCTCCTACTCGATAGCAATGCTAAACACATTTTTGCTCATCTCCTTATTTGTTTACTAACGCACATTTTTCTACTTGAACTAACCAATTCTTAAACTAGGAACTATCCCCATCATACTGTAAAACGTCAACTATATTATATTATACTCTTTTATTCCACTTTTCAGTGATACATATATAAACATGGGTAAATGTAAATATATAACAGTAACATTTCGTCGTAGATCATATAGGTGAAGTAACAAAATGATGTGTATAATACATGTTTATCTGAGATAGAAACACATTAATGCACGAAAGAAAGTGTTTGCATTAATATAAATGTATAAGGGAGATTGAGACAGGCGGGAGTGAGATGTAAGGGAGGATGGGAAAGTAAGAGAGAGACACAGAGAGAGAGAGAAAGACAGACAGAGATTAGAGAGAGAGAGAGCGAGCGAGAGAGAGTGTTGATTGACGGAGGAAACAACGTGACTGCCTACGAATACAAATACGCAGAGGTTATAACATAGAAAAGTGTACGGCGAGGTACGTGCTTGCATTCATGAGATACACTTGAGTGCGCATATCTAGTAAAATTTGCATAGTTACATGTAATTGTAAAAGAGAATAACAGCAGTTTAAAAAACACAATAATCATAATGTAATGATAATTTGTAGTTAATTGTTGTCATTACACACATTCTATAGGTCATGCAGCGCATCTCCTATATGATTTGATTTACAGTATATTTAAGACAACATAAACAACACATCATCTATTATTAGTAATGGTCGTGTTTAGAATAAAACACAGTGGTTATTTAAATGGCATAGTGAATCAAAACATTGAAAATAACCAAATGCCTTTTATCAAATTGACAGATTCATGTAGACATAACACAAAACAAACATCTCGTCACCTGTTTGTTTATATAATATTGTCCCTTTACAACTTGTTAATTTGTGTAGGTCGAATCGGCTTTCTGCATGAAAGCAAATGTTTTGCATATGTATAATTTTGTATCTAAGTCTCTTACCCCACAGTTATGTGGGTGGGGTACTGGGATTGAATAGACAGACGAAAAAGATTTCACTATCAGTTTGTCGCAGAAAGTTAGAGATTCTTGCATCACAATAGTCATTTAGGGTGCACAGTAATCTATTACGTTCTAAACAAAACATCTGGCACTCAGTCAGTATATGGCGGTAGACGTCGTTAACCGCGTAGCTGCACTTTTTACAGCTTGTAATCCCTTGGAAGTTCTTATAGCATAAAGTTCTTACGGAGGACATCGCAGCTATAATTTCTTTACGGGCCACTGCGTATTCCCACAGAATGGACGGTGAAGCAGATGTTTGCAGCCTGCTGTAGATGAAGGAATCCGGGTCAGTAGCTAATCGAAACTCACGTTCACCGAAATATTTCTGTAGCACTTATTTAGAGATGATCCTATTCCATTGAAACTTAGTTGGAAAGTAAGAAGTTTTTATGCAATTATTTGAAACAAACTGTAGATCATATTTGTTTAGGATGTTCAAGTAGTCCGGTATAAATCCTAATTGACCGTTAAGTCCTCTAATATAGAATAGGTTTAACCTATACGAGAATAACATTTTGCAATGTAGATAAGTGGGCATAGAGAACAGTTTTTGTAAAAGCATGAGTTTTCGTTTATCAATCTCCGCTTCGGTTGGGAGCCACCCGAAAGTGCATAGAGCTATGTCAGTTCTAGTTTGCATCGGTAAGTGCTGAACACATTTTGCCGCGAGCCGAATCACTTTTTCGACTTTTAACATGTCATTTTGAGTGTTATGATTCCATAATTCTGAGCCGTATAGCAACGTTTGGAGTGAAACCTTTCTTTCGATTGATGCGAGCGTTTTGGGGTTGATGTTGTCTTTATTCTGTTCTAAGGATAAAAAAAGAAAATACTGAAGATCGACCCTTACGAGCGCGATTGTCTATGGTCTGTGAACCTTTAAGGTTATTTTGTAATATTATTCCGACATGTTTGTCGCATTGGGATGGTGAGATAATGTGCTTTCCAAATTTAACAGTAGGGCTTTGATATTTCGTTTTTCCAAAAATAACAAGCTTACATTTGTCATAATTGAATTCGTTTCCCTATTTATTTGCGTAATCGGTTGTTAGGGCCAATTGCCTTTCTACCGACAGTTTGTTGTTACATAGCAGCGTTAAATCGTCTGCTAGAGTGGGGTTTCCGCAGTTAAATCCTCCAACAACTAATCCCTCGTTATTGGCTTCCAGCTGATAAAGGATGTCATCAATGAAAAGGAGATAAATCCAGGCAGACAAAATACTGCCTTGACTGGTTCATTGTTTTATTTTAAATTTATTTGATGCAACACCATTAACAAGTACACATCATCGCAGTTCAGTGTAGCAGTGTACAAGCATCCGAAGTGCTTTACCAGTGAGCCCAAAAAGTATCATTTTGCTAAACAAAGCTTCGTGTCTCACATTATCAAAGGCACCGACCGTATCCACAAACATGGCGTACACCGGAGTTCCGAGTTCGAGCTGGCTTGCAATCAATTCTTGCACAGTGAAAGATATAGAGATCAGACCAAGATGTTTTTGGTATGCAATTTGTTGTGAGCACGGACAACTAAAGCTATTCTTTTGGGTCCAGTGCGACAACCATGTATGATTCTCTCAAATATCTTTTAAATAACTGGTAGAAGGGTAACCGGTCTATAACTATTCGTTAATGTTTTTTGGTTTACCTCCCTTGAGTATAAGTATTATTATATCTGTTTTACATCTATGAGGCACATAAGCGAGTTTTATCATGAGGTTAAAAGGCGTATGTAAGTACAGCAATAGTGTATCCCCGCCATATTTTACATGTTCGGTTGAGACCTTGTCGATTCCTAATGCTTTACGGTTCTTCATTTTATTGATAGCATTCAACAGTTCATTTTGTGTTATCTCCCTTAACAAAATAGCATTTTCAGCATAGTCGTCTGATAGTAGAAATGTCTGAAGGTCAATGGAGAGCGTTTTCAGAAATTCATTATTGAAATATTCCTTTGTTTTCAGTGTAAACACTGAGGAGTAATGCGTTTTAAAAGTCTCTGCGATGGCTTCGGGGCTTCTTGAGGTTATGCCATCACTAATAATTTCATATATAGTGTTATATTTTTTCACCTCCTCTTTAGAATAAGATTCCAAAAGTATTTTATATCACATTCTGCTGTTGACTTAAGTTCTTCATAGTATTTTTCGTTTAGTGACCGTATAGCCTGTTTTTGATTGTTAATGAGTTTACGTTTGGAAATTTTATAATCGACACAACTTTTATGCGTTCTCCCCCTTGGTTTTCCTTCCTGTATCCATTTAATGCGATCTATTTTCTGCTGTTTGTATGCTTTCGTGACATCGTTGGTCCAACATGGTTTTGCATTCAAGTTAAGCTTTGCTTTGGGAAGATATTTTTCAGCGCAGTATCGAATACATCGTACAATATGATCGAATATCAGGTCGATGTTCTCAGTACAAGGATGGGTAGTAGAGATGTCTAGGTGTTTTAGCTCAATCGAGAGGGTGTCTGAATAATTGTGTAAAGTGCACTTATTATGTTTGTAAGATCACCCACCACTTTTGCAAAGCCTTCTTTTGCCATAATGAATAATACACAAAACGACTAAAGAAACTGACCTTCAACGACGGTGGCGTTGTACTTGTGCGTTGTGGCGTTGTATTTCTGCATTAAGTCGATTTCCAAGCTCCGCTTGGTCTGGCACCATAAACTCTGTTCTGGTGTAACGGGACTCTAATAAAAAATGACAACTTCTTCCGATTAAAATTTTATTACAAATTTAACTATTGACATGTCTAACAAGAGTTTAGCACTAGAACCTCTCCCTATCTCGTCTCATTCACCCTCCTCTCCCTAGCTCTCATAAATTCATCTTCTCTTCTTTCGCCCAACAGCCCTTATTTGTATGCTAAACTAATTACGCATTCGCACTGAGTCCGCATATATTTTCTGACAATCGTGTCATTCGTACGGTACATCGTCTCACGATTCCCGCCTATATTTAGACGTATGCATCAATCAGGGTCCGAAGTGTCCCTATTTATAGCTATTTTACTAGTTTTCGGGCGCACAGAAAGTATATTGTTTCGTTTGGGTTATTATTCATGTCATTCTTTCCACACACAATTATAAAATGGCGCATTAGTTTAGTCTTTATACAATATTAGTATTATTTAAAGTATTCTTACCATTATTATTATTTTCTTTAACTAAACAATGATCCATGTTATTATTATATAATTGAAAACTAATTAATATTGTAATATTACATCACAACCCTCATCGTTATATAAAACAAACAAAACAAGTTTTATCGTACTCTTTCTTTTTTAAAATTCAAATTCAAAAGAAACAAACACCAAAACATATTAATAATATACTTGAAACAGTGCATTGTAGATAAAACCTAAACAATTATCCATGTTATTATTATATAATTAAATAGGTAAATAAGAAAAAGTCCTATCAAAATTTTCACAGATATTTAAATTTTATCTACGTGTTGACAAAGGCAAACAGGGTAAATTTAAATGTGACAAAAACACAGAGACGAGACATGACACACAAAAAGAAAAAACATTAGTTACCGCCTTGGAAGTGTCAGTCGGCAAAAGGGCCAACTGGGGTGCTTAAACTAATCAAATATGGTAATATTACATTCAAAGTAGCCAACTTTTAATATGCTAAATCTGTAGAGTACGGATTCAACGGACTACAAATTCAATTTAGTCGACAGTCTACTGAAATTATACTGATTAAAATAAAAATAATAAATATTGCAACCGTTTGAAAATTTAATGACTATTGACGATAGATTTAGTTATTTATTCAAGAGTTTGCATGAGATTCGAGGTTATGAAAAAAAGTCAAGGGCCAGGCTTTTCGCGCAGAAGTCACAGATTCAAATCACCAACTGACCTTTTGTTTTATTTCTTTAAGAAAATATTCTTATTATTTCGTTTCATATTAATAGCTTCTTACACCTAATTTGTTTACTGTAGTAATTTGTATCTATGCTATATTGTTCTTGTATACTTGTTGATGTGCTGTCCCGTTAATTGTTCTAGTTATAGGTTTCAGACCTGTTCATAGTTCTGGATAATAACATTTTGCTCGATTTAAAAATGTATGTGATAATTAGCTACTGAAATAACAAATATAAAATTTGTGCTTTAAATTGCAATGCGCCAGACTTACTAGTCAAGCTTCCAGAGCAATTCAATTCCCGTCAAACAAGCACCTTTATTCTCAAGGATAGAATTGTTGCATTTCTCTTGAAATTAGTGTTGATATCTTTCTCTTTTTGGGACCATCTAGTACCAGACATTGCTTAAGTATTTCTTTGATAAAAATAGTGTATGTTATTTGTTATTTTGTCCAGAGCGGATACATTAGTCACATGCTCGCCTTGCAAATAGTACAAACAATATTTTGTTGGCCTTTAAAAAGAGTAAAATAATAAAGCCTAAGAATATATTTAAAACAATTCAAACATGCGGCCGGAAATGAGAATTTAACAATGACGTCATAGATATCATTTGCCTACACAAAAATGCATATTGCACTAATCTGAATATCGACATACATGAATAACTTTTAACTTTTTTGTCATGAATTGAAAAACTTTTAATCCTCTGAATAACTTCTGTGTACCTTGATTGGGATGCAAGGTGATAAACAATCGTAACACCTCGGCTAATGCCGTCTGCATCACCGCCGATGAGTGCCGATAAAGCTTGTTAGTTGGAGAGTTAAGAACGAATGCTTAACACATAGGATTTTGTACTTGAGCCAGATGTCCATAGGTTTCTGGCTAGCAGCAGTGGGCCGAGTGGCCTTAACTACTGCTTGGGCGGCGAAGTGTAAGGCTGTTATGTACAGTAGTACACTAGCGTTTAACGTTATGCTAGTCAGGTTAAGGGTTGTTTACCGTTGTGGTTTGGATGACGTAGCATTCGCGTAACTGTTAGAAAAAAAGGATCATGCTAGAAAGTTCATTTGTTTAATTTTAACTGGGTTTCGAGAATGTTCTGGGTTCGTGAATGTTCTAGATATTCTTTGGATATATATAAGGGCGTGTTTGCCGATTTAAAGTAAGATTGTATAAAGAGTTTGGATAAACGTTTGGACAGAGTTTGGAAATATAGTTTGGAAATACTTGCAGCTTCTATATTAAATCTTTCTGTGTTGGAACTTACGTGGACTTACTATATTCTACAATGATATAAATATTAAAGTGTTGAATTTGGAATTATATCATTTACATTCGTGTATTGTTCTACCTTTGGATTAATTCAACTGTGCTTATCTACGAGGACATTCTACCGAAAACTCTTCATGATTATTCGACGTTGGATTATTAATTAGACTATTAAAGGGATACCTCCTAAAAGGACAAACTGTAAGCTAACATTTATTTTGATTTATGAAATTTTGTCTCATATAATTGTTATTGTTTTAATACGCCACAGATTTAATTGTTTATTAAAATAAAACATTATTGTACTAGTTTGTTGCTGGCTTGTTCTTTCTGTTACACCATTTCGTCGTTTAGTAAACGTGCCATTTTATAAATAAACTTATATAACGACACCGGTCGTAACAAAGACAGTCTGAGAAGTTGAGATACCCGTGATTTCTACACGGTCTACAAAATTTGCGTGGCCATATCTCCAGACATATAGTTGAGAAAAATGTAATCCCTCGGTCCCATCCCCGGGCTGGTGTGTTATTTGTCAAAACATTCACCCGATTACCTTTAACTGTCTCATCTAAATAATATAGACCTTACCGAAAAGTGAGTTACGTCCTTTTAATAGTTTTCGAACATTCGGAACGCTTCGGCTCTATGTAGTAAATCTTTTTGGCAAAATGGCGGACGCATCGGACGAAAATTCTAAGTTTCTCAGTGATTCAATGATAGATCAGCTTTCGAAAGTCAAATTGAAAGAATATTTTCTGCGAGCTAAATGTGTGGGGAAAGATTTCAAAATCAGACTATTCTGTGCCTCGTGAATGGAATAATGGCGCAGTCAAAGATGGCAATAAAATTATAACTTCCCGGGACAAAGAGCTGCCTCGTGCTTCAGAGGTTAGGGAATGGAATGATGATTTGTTTTCGTTGCAAGCGTTAAGTGATGGGACGTATACAGTTACTGTGTGTATAAGGCAGGAATAAAGAAGCCATTGAGGCCAAAGTGTATTATGATGATAAACATGTCGGATGACAGATGTTTAGCTACCCAGATATTTCATGGAGAACGAGTATAACATTTAAATAAAGTTTTATGTTAAAATTTTATTTTTACATGCAATTATGTGTTTATATACACACAAATAAACGGAAATAAAAAGAAATAAAATATCACTAAAACAAAAGTGTGACTGTGGTTAATTGACTGTTACATGTAAAGTATTTTAACTGGTGATCCTTGTTCTTAAACAAGTAAACAGGCGTGAAATCAATTGCTTATCTGCTTATATGTTTAATGTTTCGCTAATTGATTTTAACGTCACTTATCAATTCAATCCGTAAAGATTAATTGGTTTTGGTCATAACTTTGCAATGATATTTTAAGGTAAATTAAATCATTTCAAAACCATTTTTAATATTTTTATTCAGCAAAAACAAACATATAATTAACTGCTTACCACGGCGAGTTACTTTTGGTAATTTCGGTAGCGTACGTATACCTACCAACTAGGCAAATACTATTGACATTAACCGCAAACATATTATTCATAAATCATTTGACTTATCAAGGTCACAAAGCATACAATATGCCAACTCAAACGAGTGTATATAAAATATTTCAGTAAAAGTTCATATTTATTTGTTCTGAACAAAAGAGGCCAATAGTAGAGACTTTAAAAAACTATGCAAAAGGGAATTATTAATAAAATTTCTAATTAAATGTAAATTAACGTTCCTCAAAGGAACGAATCCAATCTCATAGGATACAATCAAAGGTGTTAATTGATTCTAGGTGTGTGTGTTTGTGTGCGTGTGTGTGTGCGCGCGCGCGTGCGTGTGTGCATGTGTATGCGCGCGTGCGTACGTGCGTGTGTGTGATTAGCAGTTTGTTTATTCATTGCTGATTGGTCTTGTTAGATGTATGAACTAACAAACAAGTGTGAAAGTGACCCTATAATGCCTACGTAATTAGTGTTTTCAGAGAGAAACGAATATTGATATGTTTTCTTTTTTATCGTCCTTCATGATTTTGAAGCTTCGAAATAATTTTTTTATCTTACCTCTTTAAATATCATTTTATAATTGATTCTTAAATAAGTGAGACTCAAAACATATCGACAATCCTATTTATCTCTAATGTAAGTCATGCAAGAACAGAATGCTACAACCATTTACTCTTCTCTGGTCATTTTTTTCATTTATGATCAACATTGTGTAGTTCTTCTTATCGAAATAATCTCTCTCTCTCTCTCTCTCTCTCTCTCTCTCTCTCTCTCTCTCTCTCTCTAAAAAAACTATGTGGGCATTATTTTTCAATGACCTCACTACTTTCGTCAAAACTTATCAAAAAAAGATCAGCGCTTGGACATTCTTTATTCAAATAGATCGGTTTTCTTTTCATTGCTTTAATTTGGGAAACATATCAGGAAGTGTGAGGTTAGAGCTCTGTAAAACCGGCTTAAGCACCCCAGTCGGTCCATATTGCCGACTGTCCGTTCCAAGGCGGTAATTGGCGGGTTTGCTCTTTATGCTGAATGAGTCATAACAGATTTTTTTTCTTACTTTTACGTTTGGCTTGCATGTAAATACCGCTGCCCTGTGCCTTTTCAAATGTTGGTATATGTTGCAATGCTCATAGGACTTTCTCATTTATTCTTTTTTGACAATTTGTGAGAGAGAGGAATTTTCTGTGATTGCCAGGATCATACTCTTTCAGCTTAACAAATATCAGGCAACAATTAAAGAAAAATACAATATGTTCAGGATAAGATGATAAGATGTGGCGTCTTTTTTGTCAACCCTTTAGCCCATTTTAACATGGCCGATGTTTGATTCTTTAGAGCTTCACACTTTTTTTTTCAGTTAATGATAGAAATTTTCTACGTGCAAGTGTAGCAAATCTTTATGCATAAGCAAGACACATAAAATGCCGACCATTGTCTTTACACACGCGCTGTTTAACGTGGTAGCGAAATATTTGTAAATCAACATGTCCACAGATAGAATACGCCAGCACTGAGGTTAGCTTTGTGTTCGTAAGATGCAAAGTAATACTATCCATTCCCATTGCAAATGTGAAAAATCCAGATCATGGTAACTGGGTATACCTTTTCAAAGAGAAAATGGTTTTTGCTCCGGACTGCCGCGATAAACAGGAAATCGATGTAAGGAAAGTCTCACACATCAATCATTTTACCACAGAAGTTGCCTTTACAAACACAACAGTAACACACATGTCCATTGCCTTTCTGTTATTTCTGTTTTCTGAATTTCATCATAACTGACAACACTGTACTAAAACTCTTAATTTTAAATTCTTTGATACTAAATCAGGCAGATTACAAATCCACTTTCACTTTTTAACTTCACTAGAGATGGCCTGTACGCACCATGTTAAAAAAAAGCTGTCAGACGATAATATTATATAAAATTCATACGTCATCAACATCTACAGGATTGTAATGTTAATAAAACGTACATTAGGTCATCAACTTTTTCAAAACATTATGATCTAAGGGAGACAACAAATTCTTGTAGTATAACAAATATTTTTGCACTTTCTGTATATTGGACAATAAACTGATTAAGCCAAAAGAGGTTGGCCCCTTATTCAAAATCATAACATAGTCTTTGTTTAAATTTGTTTGAATAAACTGCGAAAAGGTCGGCCCTGTCAACGGAAACCATCGAAGGAGCACGAACAAAGTGAGACATGCAAGGAAAAAATATATTTTCTATCACACGGTTATCCAGCCATAGCTTTTTTATTAGTTTCGTGTTTTATGTTTAGTGTTATTACACAAATTTCGCAGCGACACAGTAAGTGACATCCGGCTATCTTGGTGGAGAAAGACCCCAGAAAAAAATCTGTGTAGAGCCACCGGCGCACCTCAGGTCACCTTGAAAAGCTCCTCATATTAAATCATTCACCCCAACGGCAGGGCTGTCATCGATTCCTAATTGACAGTTTTCAAATTAACCACCATACTTGCGACCAGTAACGGCTGTCAAATTGGGTTCCGTATGAAGCTTTGACCAAAATAACGTATTTGTATGGTTTGAAGCTAGTTGTTGGCCACCTGTCGGAAATTTCGTACATTAATAAAATAATAAACTGCACGGATGTAAGACACTCAAGCTGTCGTAGAGAGTGTGCTTTTTAAACAAGTAGATGACTATCCCGGGGACTAAACACATCCTTGTCGCATCATTACAATAATATTTGAGAGTAACGAATCGTAACTCTGATGGGAACTAGACTATCTGCTACTTTGCTTTTTTCTTTGTTATCTGCTACATCTGTAATTACAAGCTGCGTTGCTAACATTGTCATACTCATAATTTTGTTAAACAAGACGTCGCCAAACGGCTGCGAATTCCTTTTTATGATTGCTTCATTTTATAATTACACTTTATTGTGACAAGCTGAGCTGATAAGAAAACACTCGGTTATTTTTGTCTGAAAAGGGCCTCAGAGAGCAACTGCGACTTCCTGTTATTGAGTGCTACTATACTATACTATACTATCGTCCCCATAAAAATGCACTCCATAAGAAGCACTGATTATTGTTAGTATTTAAGAAACTGGATTATAAAATTAATTAAAAAGAGACAAGCTAAATATAGTTATGTTAACTCAAAACTCGCCAATCCGATAACCTCATTGAGATAAAGGGTGACCACCGATTTCCGTTGTAATCTACATATGTTATAAGCTACAGATGAAAGATGGTAATGGCAACTGTCTGTACCTTCATGCAGTTACATGTTTTGTTTCTACTTGTTGCATTTTGTCACAGATACAGCAGAGATTGTTAGTATAACATAAATAGTTGCACTGTGTGTCATTCTGTTAAAAGGTTCAGAGCTTTTAAACTGAACAAAGGCAAAATACTTTTCACTGTTGCTAAAGTTTTGTTTGTTAATAAGTGGACAGAAAGCATGTAGAACTGACATAACTATCAGAACAAACAGTGCAGCTACATTTGGCATGCATAAGGAGAATAACTAGCATGTTCACACAAGAATTATTCTGACATAAGTGTTACTATACTATACCTAAAAGAGGGCATTTTTATTCATTTTGAGAGAAACAATAGATCTGATGTGCTGTTACACGATATGTTCATTTTGTTAATTTTACAAATTAAACATGTTTCTGGCATATTATTAGGATTTTGCCTTTTAAAACAAATTACTAATAGTATTTAAGTTTGTATTAAGTTAACAAAATAAACACATATCATTAACCTGGTACTAGGCTTTTTGAAAATAGATATTGTCTTGTAATGACAAATAAATATAACATCATATTTTTCACTGAAGTCGGATGACCCTAATGACAGCCCTACCCAACTGGGCCTCAAACACCCGCGATGAGAGGCTTAGCAGTCAGAAGATTGTTTGCTAAAGATATTTGAGATAAAGTTAATTTTGCCTGCAAAGATGTTTGTGTAACGTTTCTTTTTCATTCCCTTATAAAGATGTATTTCATACAAAGAATCGAGCTATTTATCTGATTTACCCAATTTACCGTAACCATCTACTTACACATTTATACAGCATTTACGTATATACCTTTTGTCATCAATGGTCTAATATTTGACGCTATGTTGTGGTGCTTGCAATATTAGCAGAATAAATAATGAGATATGTTTATACACATTTTACAATAAACATTTTCATAAAAGCAACATATATGGTTTACGTGAAAGTTACAAAAATCCTGACTTTGACTTTTGTAATTAATATGAAGACACGATCTCTCAAATATAAAGAAATATGGAACAACCTATCATTAAACTCAATCTACTACAGGGATGAATATACACTTCGCATGCCAATCATTTAAGTTTCTCTATGCACGCCTCATGGTTACAGAGAACAAAGTCGAAGAAAACTCATGCAACAGTACAACATATCGCAACACTATCATAGAGTACCCATGATTGTTTGTTTTGTTTATAACACAAAATTGTGTGTTGCTTTTAATGACATGATGTAATTACAAATTGAAATAGATTAGTAACGAAACTTTTGAAGAAACAGCGTCTCCACAAGTAACATTGTCATATAAATGGAAACAAATAGCTTTAATTTATGCTAAACTTTTATTTTGATCGCTTTCTGTTGCGTCCCTTACATACACACACCAGAAAAGCATTGATGCAAGGCACCAAAGGGCACCCAGTGTATGTTTAAAAAAGGCAATATGTTTAATGACTAACGACAACGCCGGACATCCGATGAGAACTTTGACTTTGCTGAAAATATGATCATACAGCTGACCTTTACATAGAAATAGCATTTGCTGCACCATTTGTACTTGTTATTTTTCTTAATTTATCAAACATTCATTTATTATTGCAACTAATTTTTACGAAGCGCATTAAGGAACGTGGTTCGGAGCTGCCAAAATCGGTACGTTATATACGTAGTAAGAAGATGAAGTGGTATAAATCTATAACACTTAATAACCCCTCACCTCACCTCTGCCATATCTGCGAAGTAGACACGTCCGGACACCGCCGAGAAGTTACAAATGACATGATAACTGCAACAACAGCCTAATAACACATTTCTAAAGCATTCATAAATAATTTTACTCTTATTGTTGATAATTTCGCTTAGATCATCTGCCAATATCTTGTCGAGAATGCACGCAGTTTAACCAATTTGTAATTGACAATAGTTTTATACGAAGATATATCCATATACGTGTACAAGGTTAATTTAATATAACATAATACACATATTTATAGTAAGCCTTTCTTCAATGGATACATACATGAGATTCCAATTTGACACGTATTTTCTAATTTGATAAAATCATCGTAATCTTATTGACAATCCTATGCTACGATGTAAATTAGTATTTAAAGTATTATGTAAACGTTCTTTTCGTCTAAATTGCTTATTCAAAATTAACTTAAAATAAACTAAAAATGTTGACAAATAATGCATACAAAATACAACGAGTCAATGGCGGACCAGAGATAGCATTAAAATATGCGCATATAATTTAAATAATTTCACCCACTTTTGAAACATGTAATACATGCAATACATTCAAATATATCAAATACGTAGATATATATAATACACACCTTAATTAGAATAGATATACTAGTTACTAAAAACAAAATTCACAAAACTTTTTTTGTTTGATTTATGGCGATTATTTGTTTTGTTGTGTACTATTGAAATTGCAATACACGTTGTGGCTCTACAAATGGAAACAAAAGTTATAGAACACATATAAAATAATTTTCATTTACAGCTGTAATAATAGTTCAACCATCACCCGGTCCTTAAGCAGATATTGCTTGGACTTACAATATATTCCTTAAATTGAGGTCAAAGAGCGAGCTCATCGCCTTTAGAACGAAAGTCTACTTCAGGTCTCAAAGTTTCCTTTGTTTGACATTCTAGTAAACTTAGTCTCATTTTCTTTATCAACAGTAAACGCTGGTATTGAAAAGTTTAACTATTACGGCAAATTTTAACCCAGTTGTCTTGTGGCCTTTATTGTGATTTCTATGTGTATTTCATAACGTTTAAGGCAATTTCTTCGTGGAGCAATTGATGACAATGGAGGATGGCTCAAATGTGTATGTCGATCGAAGTTTTGATTGCATTGATAGTGCTGAATCCGTATCGCAAATCCATCCCAAAACAATTCGTTTGTTTCAGGTTCCTCAGAATCAGGATATGGAAATACATCGCCAACATTCTGAAGTTTGCCGAACATTTTGTCTCTATGTCTTTCCATTTGAATGTTGACCCTGGAGATATTTTCCAATTGTATTGCATAGTACACGCGGTATCCTCCAGTAAAAGAGGCTTTTGTGCCATATGAACTGTAAAGCTAAAAAAAAGACTTTCTAAACTTGTTTTGGTGACAAAACACGGTTGTCCAAGATGTATTAACGGCCTCTATGATAAGCTTATGAAGGACCTTCCAAACGAAAGATCCCTAAACTCAATTGCCAGTTTTAATTTCCCATTGCTTTGTTCGAGGTTTGGAATAAATTTGTTTCAACGAAATTTTGACCTACATCATCATCACCATCATTGACATAAAGTACAATAAACGCATGGTGATCAAACCCATTCACATGTTCATCTCGGTTTGAATTCATTTTGTAGATTGACTATCTACCTCGTCTATAATACAAATACTGCAACCTCCGCCGATACTTGTATACAATTTGTGCCACCAAAATGTTGATAAATATCCCGAGGCATATACCAGAAACAACTTATAGATATTCTTGTCCGATTGTCGCAGATGCAATGCTCGATTGCAACATGTAAATTCTTGGGTTCGTGGTAATTCAGCCATTGAATGAAATCTATGTTGTAACAGTTGTACAGTATGTCGTTATTCGTTAAATTATTTTTGTTTGATTTTGTTTTGGCAGCTTCCTAGCTGCCTGCTCCAGTGACCGGCGCATAGATAGTGATAAAGTTGAAATATAATTGTATTGTAACTTCACTTTCCGAAGTGACTTCATAAAGTTAATATTTATTTCAAAAGTGTTCAGCATTATTTGGTAAAAAAGAAACACCCGCAGCTCAAATTTTGATCTGAAGACATTTGTTGGAACTACATACAGCCTGTTGTATGACAAATCAATTGTTCGAAGCTTGGTCTGATGTTGAAGTAGGCATCCATTTTCATCGCGTACAATACTTTCTTCCAGGGAGCTTTAAGACATATTAAAAATTTCTAACTTTGGCAAAGAACAAAAAGAAGAAATTATGGTTTAAATCTAGTATTTTGATACCTTGTAGCCGCTTGACCGAACCAGCCCAGTAGTAGGACATTGCTCCTTTAGAAGATTACTTGGTTACTGAGTTCTTTCTTGCTATCGTTATGTTGTTGATAGAAGGCGAAAGTTTGCAATGATTGATATCGATTAATTCTAGAATGGGAGGAAGAAAAATTTGCACCACACCAGGAGGTAGTAGTGAAGATGCACCGTTGTCAGGACAAAACTGTTTCACAAACGTCTTTTCGAAGACCATTGCGTTAAATGCACCCTTTTGTGTCGTCGTCTTTGTGGATTGTGTGGCTCTTTTTGAAATCGTCGTTTTGTGGTCTCCAAATGTCAATGTTTTTCTTGATGTCTTCTTAATTTTTATATAAATCGTTTCGAGTTCTTGACAAAGGTTCGCTGCTGCTGATTTGCAGTTTTCAATTGTTCTACAACTCTCGCTGGCTTCTGTTTCGCAAATTCCATTTGTTCTACAGAGGTCTCCATGTGTTGTTTAGCAATGCTGGGAAAACGTTGTTCACCTTCTTTTGTGCACAACACACCAGAGAAAAACTGATACGTCAAGTTCTCTGAGTGTTATCGTTGTATACACTTGGAATGCATAGCAATGCATCTGGCCCTTGCTATTTTAATATTTCCAAGGATTGTATTGTGGAAGATATTTAAGGGCATTCCTAGCTCCAGCCACTATGGGTTTCGATTCTAAGTGTTGTTTATTGACGCTTTGCAATTTTTCCTATTGATGGCAAAATTTCATTGACAGAATGGCCGCATGTTAATTGTGTAGTGTCGTAAACTTTATTTAGTTCAGGGTCATTATGTGGAGTTCCTTTCTGCCAGAAGTGCATGCAATTTTTTAGGCTGGCGAACCTTTAAAGCCATTTCTTTCGCTCCTTGTTTCAAATTTATTAAGGCGTTGCTGTAAGTGCCTTTCTATGGTGTTCCTAGTTTCCGAGCTATACCATATTATGAAATCATCGACGAAAAGTTAACAGTCGACCTAATTATGAAGTTGTCTTTTTACAATACTATTTATTTTGATAGCAGAAAGGGTTACACGCTAAATACTACTCTGAGCGTCACTATGTTCCTTTTTGTGAACAGTAGATTAAAAGGAGCCAATTTCACTAGATAATTTCCGTCAGAAAATAATGCTATTAACAGATGTTGGTAAACTACCCCAAGATCACCTAAATCTGTTAAAATTCCCATGTTTTCACATAGTGCCATATGCCTTTTGAAGATCAAAGAAGACCGCTTCAATATGATACTTCTTAATAAAGGTTTTACGTATAACCGTTTCTAACCTAGTGATATGACCGACTGTACTTGGCGCCGGACTCGACTTTAAGCACCCCATTAGGCCCTTTTGCCGACTGACCGTTCCAAGGCGATAACTGATGTTGTTGTTTTTTCTTTTTGTGTGTTATGCCTCGTCGCTGTGTTTTTGTCACCATTACATTAACCTTGTTTGCCTTTGTCTACAAGTAGATTAAATTTAGATATCTGTGGAAATTTTGATAGGACCTTTTCTTATTTACCTATTTGATATTATGACGATATTTTCCGCAACTTTTCATTCTGCGTTTGTCTGAGACTTTGAAGCAGGTTGCGATGATTCTGTATAAGAGGGTAAGAAATTATATGTTGAAGAAAATGGTGCTGGTGGAATAGATTGCTTTGTAGCTTTGTAGCTGTGTTAGTTTCAGCAGACTCTGTTTTTTACATTTCTTTCGAATTATTATTTTGTCTGAAACTTGGTCACATGGCATTGTTTCATATTGCCGTGAACTGTCCTGTCAAACCGAAGTGTAAGATTTTGTAATGACAACCTAAGATCTGTTTGAACAATCAGTTGTCAGTTTCCTTTTGCTAACGTATGCGCTACTGAACATAAAATACAAAGGGTGTATTGCATTTTTATGACCTCGTTCTCAAATTTCCAAGTTGGACATTTCCTGGAATGTACTCTACTTTCCTGACATTCAAATCAATTCGGACGCTTCAAATCAGTTTGGCACTCAAAGTTTAAGATTTGAGCGAATGAAGTTGTTTGTACAAGTTGACACATGGTGACCAAACTTCTAACAATCAAAGCAATGTAATGAATTCGAAATATATACGTCATATATCCAACTTTGATTCTGGACGGAATATTTGGGTTGTTGAATGATAGAACTAATGCGTTTGTTAGTATTATGCAGCCTTCCTTCAGGAAGGAAACTCTCAGGACAAAACTCACACACAGTGTACAGATCTCCTCCTCTGAGGGTCCGGAGAGATCAGGGTAGCATATTACGCCTTTGAAAAGTTAAGGGAAATCTGAGCGAACGCTCTGACTTTAAGTGAACAGAACTCGTTGAGTTCAAAATCTTTACAGAAATGGCTCTTCTATTAAACGTGGAAATTGTGTGTTGGCATCCGAGTCTTCTGATGAAATCGGGTGGAATCGTTTCAAAATATTTTCGTTGGCGATCCATGAAATTTAAGGTAATCGTTTGGAACTCTGGGTCACTAACCGCCACTGAGCACAACAAGGGGACGTTAATGTGGGGTGGGTATCCGACGTCCCAAATATATATATTTATTTATTTATAAATTTATTTATTTCCATTTATCAAATAACTAAATGTGAAATATGAAAAAATTAATAGTTTAATTATTAATTAACAAATTAATATATTAAATAAAAAATATGTTATCCTAAATTTTGCCAGAGCAATTTTGACTTGCTGTGATACTCCTGTGGACCTGGTCAGCGTTTGTGAGACAACAATAAAAGACGATGGGACTCGGAATAGAGGATGCATTTGTCGTTAAGTTAAACAGAACGAAAAACGGAAGCAACGTTAACAGGAAGTCATATCCATAAGCTAGGATGATGGTAACTACTGAATAGATTTCCGGGGTAAGAATGGCCACAGCGACAAAAATGAATGTATGATAAAAGAATTAGTTAGGGGCGAGAACTTTCACGTGGGGAGGTTTTCCGCCTAACCTGCGATTCACCTGTGTTTCTACCCAGACATAAGTCTGGGGTCTTCCTTCAGTAATAATTATTATTACGTCGCCAATATGACCATAATTGTGTCGGTGCGGTGTATAAAACAAGAATACAAAAATATTCATTCTGACACTACTATAACTAATTTTGTATTGAAATTAAACTTTCTTCAGAACAACACACATAATAACAAATGATGTTATAATGATAATTGATAAAAAAGAAATATATACTAGATAATTTATTATTGTTATGTACAGTAGTACATCAGCGTTTAAGGTTACGCTTGTCAGGTTGAGGGGTTGTTTATCCTAGTTGTCATGACGTATTTCGCATGACGTATTTTGCATGCCGTAGCATTCGCGTAACTGCTAGAAAGAAAAGGTTCATGCTTGAAAGTTCATTTGTTTATTTCTAACTGGGTTTCGTGAATGGTCAGGGTTTCTTGAATGTTCTGGAGACTTCTGCTTTTCAGAAATTCATTGGGTCTATATAAGGGCTTGTTAGCCGATTTAAGTGGGAGTTGTGGATATAAAGTTTGGACATACAGTATGTCAATACTTGCAGCTTCTATATTAAATCTTTCTGTGTTGGAACTTACGTGGACTTATTATATTCTTCAGTGTTATAAATATTAAAGTGTTAGATTTGGAATTATATTAATTACATTCGTGTATTGTTCTACATTTGGATTATTTCAACTATGCGTATTTATGAGGACATACTACCGAAGACTCTCCAGGATTATTCGACGTTGGATTAATAACTGTTAATGGGGCAACTCCTAAAGGGACAAACTGTAAGCTAACCTTTATTTCGCATTTTCAAATTTTGTCAGATATATTTGGTATTATTTTGTTACGCTTTGGATTTAATTGTTTATTGTTTATTAAAATAAAACATTATTGTAAAAGTTTGTTGTTGGCTTGTTCTTTGTGTTACACCATTTCGTCGTTTAGTAAACATGCCATTTTATAAATTAATTTGAAATAGCGACACCGGTCGTAACATTATAAAAACAGGAATGTACTGTGTACATGTACCTCGGTATTATTTTGATATTGCCATACTTATAGCACTTTATTCTGCAAACACTGTGAGTATACAATATTCCATCGACTGTTCCGCCAGTGTTCACGTATTAAAAGCTCAGTACAAAAAATATACATATAGGCATGACGCTAAGATCCAAAAGGTGCGCAATCAAATCAATTTATAAAAATGTCATTATCGTATAAAGCACACTTATTGATTGACAAATACAAATAAAGAATTATTTCCGCATGCGTAGATCGAAGGTATTTGAGATTGTTGACCTTAAAATCCTGCTAATAGGAGTTAAAACTCGGGCTACTCTTTTAATTTTTCATGCCTAGAGCCAAGACAATGCTTGAAGGACAGCATGAAAATCATGAAGTCTATTAGTGGCCTAGTGGGTTGGGTAATTCTGGAACAATTGATTACTGGCATTAATTAGTCATCAGTGTGAAAAACAGCAGTGGCGAATTTTCTTTTAAATACCCATCGTAGTTTATCTACGTATCAGTCTCTCAAAAACTGTCTTCATTACGGCTGTATTTGCTAAATGATGTCTGTTAAGTTAAAATGAGCTGTAAAAAAAGTATTTCTGTCACTTGACCAACGTGTAACTGTTGTGAAGCTACTAGACTCGGAAAAATCAGCTCAGGCAAATTTTTATCAGTTTAGGTGTGGTAGAACCCAGATTTAGCTTTTGTAAAAATATCCATGGTTTATTTAACATATTTTTATAATGTTATAGTTTAATTAAAATGTGTGAATGTGTTGTTTTGCCTTGTTGTTGGCTGTTAAAATCAAAACAATATGAAATGTATATAGAAAAAAATACAACTGATTAAAATAATAATAATAATAATAATAATAAATATTCTTAACCATTTAATGTAGTGCATGTCAACAAACTTAACTATATAAAATACTTTTATTAAATAAGATAAAATAATTTGTTTGATAAATAGAAATAAAGCCAAGCAAATAAGAGAAGACATATTTTTATTCTACTGATACTAAAATACTTAAGTACATGTAAACATGTATACACATGTCTAAGGGTAACCTCTCTAGAGCAGCTACCTCTCTTAAGCAACCAAATTCTGTGCTTCCGCTTGATGTTGCTTAAGAGAGGGAGCACTGTAATTATTCATTTTTTTCTATCTAAAATGTTTGACTGTTTGAATAAATATTTATACAAGTTAATTAAGATATCTCTTAGTATTGAAAAACGTATTGAAGTTAAGCTTTTATTCAATGTTTTGTATATGTTATTTTAAAACTTTCTACTAGTTATGTAAAAAAGTATGTATTACTGTCTGCAGATGATATCGTTCTCTGTTCTGAAATTAGTGACGATTTATAAAATAAGGCTAGACATCTTACATGAATATTGCCACCGAATATCCAAATTTACATATAATAACAATCAAAAAGAAAACGTGAATTTCTATACCTACCTAGGCGTTAAAATGTCGTCAGGAGGAAGTTTTTCTCATGCATGTGAAACATTATCAGGCTCTGAAGGCTCCATTTCAAACGAAAAAATACTAGGTAACACTAATATTGCCCGAATTTAGCAAATACATTTAAAATATTGCAAAGAAAATTTAGGTGTAAAACACAGAACAATTTTATTTACGGTCAACATGAACGAATGCCAATCTTAAAGCAAAGAGATGTGTTTATAGTAAAATACTGGTTTAAAATAATACAAAGCAAAGACACAAAGTATATAACTTTATGCATATATAATGCGGTTGAATGACATTAATTATTTTCCAAATAAATTTAACTGGGCAAATGAAATTAAACAAATATTGGATAAGTTAGGATTTAGTTATGTAACATAACCAAGAAGTAGGTAACTATAATAGCCTTATCTCATTATTTAAACAAAGAGTGAGCGACTGTTACCAGCAAGAATGGTTTGAAAGTATTAATTTATCTATACGATCAAGTAC
This sequence comes from Sinonovacula constricta, assembly GCA_007844125.1. NCBI lineage: Eukaryota > Metazoa > Mollusca > Bivalvia > Cardiida > Solecurtidae > Sinonovacula > Sinonovacula constricta. Next base: position 5,665,580 of record CM017561.1, on the reverse strand, counting down.
GTATAAACACATCTGTGATTTTAGCTTCAAATTTTACTTAGAAATAATTGTAATAGAAAAATTTAAAATAGCTAGGTAGCTTAACAATACTTAATGTAAGACTCAAATAAATACATTAACTCACTCAATAATATCATATATGGAGCAACATATATTTTTGTACATGTAAATATCCATAATCGAAATGTTTTTTTTGTGCTGGTCTTCATAAAGTTTATAGACATAAATTACAAAATGGCAAAATGTTGATATTGTTGATAACAATTATAATGGCAATAACGAAAATTACCTATAATAATGTTGATAATGACGATTTGCATTGGCTATCACAAATTGAATGAATGCACATCGTCATTGATTATGTCGAAATACTATTATTAAAATTGTGTATTTATGGGATAAGTGCCTAATGATTCAATAAAATCTATCTATCTATATGTCCCAAATGGAAATCAAATAGCGACTTCAGCACCTTTTGGCCGAAAATCTAATTAAGATTCGGATGAAGTGTTGTAGCAATGGCGACTTTTGTCGCAGATACTTGATTTGCGGTAAACGAAGTTCTTGCATGGTTCTTGAATGGTGTAACTATTACTGTAATTTCTATGTGTATTTTATCATGACGTTTAAGGCAATTTCTATCGTGGAGTAAACGATGCAAATGGAGGATCGCTCAAGAGCAAACTTGTGTGTCGATTAAAGTTTTGATTGCCTTCCGGGTGCTGAATCCGCCTTGCACATTCATCCCAAAATAATTCTATTATTTCAGGTTCTTCATTTTCAGGATATTGTACGAAATCGCCAACTTTCTGAAGTTTGCCGAAAATCTCTTCCGTTTGTCTTTTCATTCTAAAGTTGACCCTTGAGATATCTTCTAGTTGTATTGCATAGTATACGTTGTATCCTCTATACAAAGACTCTTCTTTTGCCATGTGAACTGCAAAGCTGAGAAAAGGACTTTCAATGCTTGCTTTAGTGATCAGAAACACTGTTGTCCTGGATGAGTGCACTGTTTCTGTGGTAAGATTATGTATCAACTTTCCACCCATTTTTACCCAGTCCCGAAACCCAATGGTCAGTTTCAAATTTCTGTTGCTTCCTTCAATGTGAGGAATGAGTTTGCTTTCAACGAAAGTTCGACCTATGTCATCACCGTCATCGAGAACAATAAAAGCATCATATTTAAACTTATTCGCATTTTCGTCTCGGTATAAATTCATTCTCCAGATTGACTTTCTACCTCGTCTATAATACAAATACTGCAACCTCCACCGATATCTGTATACAATCCGTGCTACCACAATGTTGATAAATACCCCGAGGCAAATACCAGAAACGACAATGACACTTACATAAGAAGAACAATGTTTGTGCAAGGTGATCAGAACCTCGTGCAAAGTCTGATTCGAAGCATATAAAGGAAATATTGTGCGATTGTCGAATATGCAGTGTCCAATTTCGACTTGTAAATTTTTTGGTTCGTGGTCATAGAGCCATTGAATGAAATCTAGATTGTAACAGTTGCATAAAATGTCGTTATTTTTTAAATTTATTTCGAAGGTGTCATTATACGTCGCAAGATTTCTTGCTGCCCGTTCTAGTGACTTGCGCATAGGTACTGATAAAGTTGAGATGTAATTATATTGCAAGTTTACTTTTCGGAGTGACTTCATATGGTCAATGTTCAGTTCGAACGCCCTCAGCATGTTCGTGTTAAGATAAAGCTCCTGCAACTCAAACTGTGATCTGAAGAAATTTCTTGGCAAAACAAATAGCATATTGAATGATAAATCAATAATTCGAAGTTTCGTCTGATTTTGAAAAATGCAACCATTTACATCACGCACAACACTTTCACCTAGGGAGTTATAAGATAAATCAATAATTTCTAAATTTGGTGAAGAACCAAAAAAGTAATTACTCACAAACACACAATAGTTATAGCTTAAATCTAATATCTTTATACCCTCCAATCCCTTCACTGGACCGACCCAGCAGTATATCATTGAACCTTTAGCTGATACCTTTGTTATTGCGTTTTTTCCTGCAATCGTCAAATTACTGATAGATAGGTGTAGCTTGCAGTAACTAATATCAATTGATTCCAGATTAGGAGGAAGGAAAGGTTGTATCAAACCAGCAGGTAATTTTGTATATGCACCATTGTCAGGACAAATATTCTCCACAAAAGTGTTGTCGCAGATCATATTGTCAGCTGCTTCTGTTTTCTTGTCGCCGTGGTTAAGGATTGTTTGGGTCTTTCTGAACTCGTGATGTGGAGACCTCCAAATCGAGTTGACGTCAATTCTTGCCTTTGCTGCTTCCCTAATTCGAACATTGGTCTCGGATACTTGCACAAAAGTCCGTGATTGTTGATTAACTATCTTCGACTGTTGCACAACACTCTCTGACTGTTGCTCGGCAAACTCTAATTGTTTTACAACAGACACCGGCTGCAATGTAGGAATGTCAATATTTGGGAATGGTCGTTTCTTTTCTTTTTCCCAAATCGTGTCAGGGAAAAACTGATAGGATACGTCCAGTTCTCTGAGTCCTTTGATTGTGTACAATTCGAAAAGATAGTAATGCATCTCAAACTCGTTGTCGCTGCATTTTAATATTTCCAAAGAGTGTGGTAGATGTAATAGGGCATGTTTTTCTGCAGCCACTATGGCATTTGATTCTATGTGTAACTCTTTGAGCTTTTTCAATTTTCCCAACTGTTGACAAAATTCTTTCGAGAGAACCGGTCCGCATGTCATATGTTGGGTGTCATAAACTTTGTTTAGCTTAAGGACCGTAAGGTTTGTTTTTTTAAGACTTTCAATAGCGTTTGAAATGTAGCCAAACTTCATAAACATGTTACCAGAAAGATCTAAATAGGTCAAACTAGTAAGGTTTTCAAAAGCATAATTGTGAATGTACTGGACGGCACAATAACGAATTTCAAGATGTGTAATCGATCGAACATGTTGGAGAAAATGTTCTGTAATGTTTGCGTGACAAAACCGACCACCTAAAGGAAAATGATCGCCTGAAATAGAAAGAAACTGAAGTTTTGTAAGATTTAAAAACCCTGGCCCTGGCTCTTGCTCAAACAGTCCGTCCATATAAAGGTGTGTTAGATTTGATAAATACGACAGGGCCTTATCAGGGTATGTCCCGGGGACGCCAATAGTCGTTGTGGCGTACATTCGTAGCTCCTTCAATGATGTCAGGTCTTCGTACAACTGTTCAGGTGTTCGGCCATCTGTTTGAGGAAGGTAGTCGTTCCCAGAGATATTTAGATAGAGGAGGTAATGGAGACCAGCAAATGCCCGAGGTTCCAGTTCTCTCAGGTTAGCGCTGTAAAGGTCGAGGTACCGCAACAGCGGCATGTAAGCGAATGCGTCATTCTTTATTATTATGAGGTTTGTGTACGATAAATTCAGCCACACTGTCTCGTTTGGCAATGATGATGGTACAGTTGTCACCTGACTGTTTTTGGAGCAATTCACATATATTTCTTTATTTACGAAATAAGTATCGCATGGTGTTGATAGGCGCAACTGTGTACAATAGTAAAACAGGAAGAATAGAGTTGTCCTTGTCGTCTTTGCATTTCCGTACTCCATATTTCCTGGCATATCTGTAATAGCGTCAATATAAAAATATTTATACAAGAGAAATTACGAAAAGTACAAATTATATTATACACCACCAAATTACATTGGCTACATGTACATTCATGCCCGCAGTAATAGGCAAACTATCAATAATGTTACACTTTTGTATTAAAGGTGTATCCGACAGTTTGCAAATTTAGACTATATATATATATATATATATATATATATATATATATATATATATATATATATATATATATATATATATATATATATATATATATATATATATACAGTGAATATATATATATATATACTGCATCTGTTTGATAGTTTTTGTGCATAATTTTTGCAGAAACAATCATACTTTAGTCTACAAGTAAGCTTTGACGATTTTCAACTTAATCCCAATTTTAGGGCAGTAAAACTCATTAATGAACTCGCAAAATGTTCATTTATTTCAAATCTATAAATAAGAACGATTAGGATTGGACGAGTTAAAACATAAGTGGTCAAGTGGTTTTCTTAGTATAAAAAATAGCTAACTGTGCAGCGTGGCTCAGATAGGAAATAAATGTTTGTAAGAACGATTGTGGCGTTATGGTTCACTTTTCAGACAGGTGTAGGACACCCAAAACAGAATTTTACGAGATCTGTTCAAGTAACAATAGTTTATTTAGATGTTTAATGACAATATTTTTGTCCAAACTGTCGGATACCACCTTTAAGAACAGAACAGAACAGAACAGAAATTTTATTTAGATTTGTACATATAGTATTGTACATCTTCATATATCTCACATTCATATACACATATTACAAGCTGTCACGTGCATCTAAACGGGTAATTTTACAGTATCATAACATAAAACAATGTTTAGTAATAACATTGATAATTATACAATATAAAAGTACATGTGAAACAAGAAGCGGTTGTACACTAAATCTTCTGAATTAAGTAAATCTAACCTATTTAAATGTGTGCAATGGTCTTGTATAATAGATAATATATTTGTTATTTCTAATATAAATGTTTATTGTTTTATCTTTTTTTTATGTTAAATAGCATCTATGCGACTATGTATACCTTTTAAAATTGCAAAAATTATTTAAAAAATGCAAAAAAAAAGTCTCATCATTTAGATTTTTAAACTATATAATATTTGACTTGAACCGCGTTTATCGTCTAATGTATTTTAGATTACTAAAATGGTGAGGTGTAGTGGTACACATAGAATCAAATTTTCTACAATAGGGAAAGGAGTAAATTCATTAGTCGGTATCTGACTTAATGTATATTTTAAAATATTTACACTATTTACATGGTTAAATGTTTACAATATACAGATACAACTTAAATTAAAGCCAAAAGAAGAACAACAGATTTATTTATCGGAATAAGACATTATCGGTAATAAAATTGTCGAGTAATTCGTTGCTAGAATTTCGTGTAGTGTGTCATTTTGTAGTCATTTTAAAATTACTGAAGTGTGCTCAGGATGACTCATTTTTCAAGGGAGGCTACTATGTTACAATTCAAAACCACATGCTTCCTGTTGGTTGTTTCAAGCTTTTTTGTGTAATTCCTAAGAAAGTGTGCACGTATTTAACCGTTGGATATAGCAACAATTCAATAATTAAATCAATTAGTGTTAATTAGGATTAACAACAACAAACAAGGAGTAGAGTGTCTGAAAAGTGTTAAATATGCAGTCTAATTCGTTATTTTGGTTGGCAGCACACATAATTCATGTTGCCATGTGAACTTAACAATTGTTGCTTTGTTGGTTGATTTTGTTATTTCTTATACATTTTGTTATTTCTTTCATTCTTTTAGTTCTCATATACATTTTAAGTTATATTTTATTTTGATTTGTAAAATGTACCGGAACGTTTCTAACAAAAACAATTTAAAAAGTCATTCATTGTCAGAATAATGTCCTCCAGACTCATTTTAAGTCATTTTAAATACTAAAACTTGTATCTCTCATGTATTTTCAAAATCAAATATTTAACTATGAAATAAATACATTTCATGCAGTTACAAAATTGACACCTAGTAATTAATGCAATAAAGAATATGTAAGGGATCATACAGTAAACAATCCACATTATCACCAACATTAATGTTTATGGCTTTGTGTAAAACTAGCCTACTGTCTCACTTCCATACCAGCAGGTAATTTTGTTTTGCATTAACCCATCAGAGGTTTTACTGTGACAGATTAGTATTATGTTGACTAAAGACTCCCTGCAGTGCTGACCAGCAATAGTAGGTCTGGTCACAGCACGTTGGGGCCTGGCTCAGTGGGATACCACATTCCTTTCGAGATGCCTTTAATACAAGTTTGACTTGCTATGTTCCCATGCAACATTATCGCGTGGTGCTAAAGATTTTACGCTGTTCTTTCCCGATTAAGTAGTCAAGGGAGCTAACTGCGTAATGCCCACAGTTAGTAATTTGCGCTAATTAAAATGTGAACATTGCATCCATTATCGCGCTTGCATTATTTACCAAACGACATTTTATTGCTTAAGCCATGTTTGTCCTATATTTTACAAGTTATCAGAGAAATGTCGCGCTTTGCAACCATATCTGAGGAAAAACCTACACGATTAGAGTCCCTCAGCACCAAATGTGTTGTAAATAGACGTGTAAAGCTATTTCTGTTATGGACCTGTTGTTGTAACCTTTTGCTGTTGTTTATTCGTATCATTTATTTAAATATTTTTGTTAATTTTATTTTGATATTTGGTATAATAAAATAAATATTACATCCCACAGAGGATTATAGAACGACATGTTCATTCCGACAAGTAAATGTCAAACTCGGCGTACGCCTCGGTTGACATTACTTGTCTCGGATTAATGTTCCATTCTTTGTTCATCGTATTACTAATAATAAACACACGTTGTCAAACATATGCTTAACATATTACAAAGGACAAAACTCAGTCAAACATTTGTTCAATATGTTACAAGTTGTAAACGCATTTTCTTACGACATATTTGCAGATACGCTCAAAATCAGAAACCAAAAACTTTCAAATTTTTTAACATCTCCAAGTCAAATATAATATAAACTGCATTTCAGTTTTAAAATGTCAAAGTTAAATCGAAAACAAGATTTTCAATTCATGCTTTTGATAAAAATGTATTTTAAAAACCATGGAAAAAGTACATATATGTACATTATATTTTTAATTAAACATAAAATTAAAAAAAGAGAAAATAGGGAAATAATTATATGCAATATAATATCTAACCTTTTGTTGCAAATGACCTGATAAAGATAATTCACTAAATACAAAGTATTTATGATTAAAATACCAGATAAAGAACAACCTTGTGAGGAAATGAAATTAGAAAATAAAGATGTCGTAACAATTTCGTCTTACCTCTAGCTCTCTGTGGTGGTCTCTTGCGTGCATCAGGGCTTGTTCATGTATGAGTAGCTGGCCTTCTGTCAGAATATTGAAACAGAGTGCAACATCGCTCAATGCTTACATAAAATCATATCCATACTAGATTTCTTCTATACAAGCTTTATAAAAGTACACTTCTTCGGGTACATTTAAGATTGTGCTCAAAGCATTCTCCATGGTGGCAATCTTTAATTAGTTTAATACGACGTTTAGAGAAAAAGTTATCCGGCATCGTCACTGAACATATTTTATAAAGTATTACAATGTTATGCCAATAGGTCAATTTTAAACAATAATTAATCTTTAAAGAATGTCAAAGTTTTAGAAAAGACTTAGGACCCTTTCAAATAATAACACAGGCTGAAATCTTGGAAATAGAAAAACATTGAAGAATTAATACATGACATTTCGAAATGCATACACTTCATGTTTAACGTTACTTATGTTACTAATTATGAAAGCTTATTGAATATCGAATGATAAAAACACTGTCAAAATATATATTCAACGTAAAGTCAAACACCAAAGGAAAGTTTCATTATTTCGACGACATTGGGGAATGTAAATAAATGGATAAATACCTTTCCACTACACGAAGTGAATTTTTGTTGTCACTGTTCAGTTCGATTGCATTCAGCAATTGTGCAGAGAAGAACTAAACATTAAACATCTAAGTAAAATAAAAAGAAAATCTCACATCATTATAATCAAGACTCTCACCTGTGTACAGCACAGCAGCTAAGGAAGCATCTACGCTACAAACGAATGTTAAAAGATAAAATACTAAATACGAAACAGCCTTTGCGGAAATAAATTCACGCGGAAGAATAATTATTAATAGTACAAGATAACCTGTGACGTTGTAGGTATTGTCCATTGGGTTTGTGTGTGTGTGTAATATTGGGAGCTGACACAAAATTTCAAAATTGCAACACACAAATTATGTAAACCTGCTAGATATGTAAACCCTGCTAGTAATGTAAGTTTGCTAGTTATGAAATCTTTTCTAGTTATGTAAACACAGCTAATTGAGTAAACCGTGCCTTTTAGTAATGTTTACCATGCATATATATCATTAGCACTACAACGATAAACAGCCCCTTAACCTGCTTACCTTAACCTTAAGCGGTGGTGTACTACTGTACATAACAATCATTAAATATTTGAATCGCAGGATATAAATTTAAAATAAAAGACACCTTCAAGTAAATAAATTTAATGACTCGAAAATAAAAAGCAAAATTGGTTGAAATAATTGCTGATGACTGGACAGTTAAAAAAAACACTGATTGTAACAAATCTTCGAGATGTACTTTTGAAATTGTAATATTGAGATACAAAAGTTGTTTTTGGATATTTTAAAATTTATTTGCATAAACGTTGATGATGGACTGACATTTAACTTTTATCTTACCAAACTAAAATATGCATATATCGTATTAATGTTTTACCCGGATTTTAGACTGACTTTTTCTCCTTTAGATTTCCTAGATCAATAACGATCTATGATTGATGCTATGTTTGATTTAATGCAAGAATATGTTTAATCTCGGGGAAACTAAACAATGTTACATATATATTTTTATTTTAATGAGGACACATGTAAGCTTAATACAAGATGTGTAGGAATGACTCGACACTACTTTCAGTGGTGCAAAGGTTCATCATTTATGAACATTACGGTCACAAAATCGGTGTAAATTCAGCGTTACCAAAGACTGCAACTGAAATTGATCAATTAAATTAAATAGTGATGTAGGAACGCTACACATGCCTACCAATTTATATACAAAATATCGAATTATTATACTGAATGCAGCATAATAATTGAATAAAGCAAAACCTGCCAGTGAAAATGTTGTTACTAAAGCAATAAACTTTGCTGCAGCGAGCTATAAAATACATCGAACTAACATAAAAACAATAAAATGCGATTACTGTTCAGTAAGTACTCTTTTACATAGGCATGTGTTCAGTTTATTGTTGGTATTAAGCGATCAATTGACTGTTGATAACCTTAAATTGATGTGCATTTGCACAAGCGCAGATTGAATTATGTAGTATGGTTCTTTTTACTAAAATGGTCAATAGATTGATAGCTTCGATGTGTAGGATTTCTTAAGAACTGCGAGTTCCTATCACTTAGTTGACATTTCCTGTATCGAGAAGTGGTCATACCTTTCAATATTAACTATTAATTTTCGCGGCAAATCGCGATAAAAATTCAAATGTTTTCTTATATTTTGAACTTTTTAAGCAATAAGGTTCTCTCAATGAAGTAATACCGACTGTTTGCTTTGTGAACCAATTAATTTTAAGCAATTTCATAATTAACACCCAAAGTCAATGTGAAAGATAGTAAATGTGATTCTATTCGTCAAACCCGTTACACCGCTTAATGTAAATATTGTATTGCCAATAAATAGACAGAATAGATAAACATGTTGTAATATTCTTGTTAACCGGTAATGCACTGTTAGTCCTACGAACTAAAGCACGTTTTGAAGTGTAAGATATTCACATACAAACAAAAGATCGCATGTCATATTTGTATGCAGTAATCAACGTGGTGTACACGAGTTTCATTTTCACTGCCCAAAACAGCAAAATAAAAGTGCAGCCTTGACTAGCTATTCTCAAGATACTTTAAGTTATTCACAAGTGTGTTTACGTGGCAAAATCTTGCAATCACACTATGAAGATCCTGCTATTTGTCTACACCGGCAGCGGAAGAAGGCGGATCGATAGTTTCCCAGTGAGTCTACGATTTTCCACTGACAGCCAGGGCTTGTATTGGGAGTTTTGGATGAATCCATCTTTGTGTGCGTCAGTATCGGATACTTTTAAAACACCCAAGCATAATCAGGTACGGCTGTGTCATTGTGACTCTTGCAATGATATATTTTAAACACATCATTATGGCGCTGTGTTAGTTAAGAACACCGAGCATAGAGAGCGTGTTGGATTATTTTTATCTCGTCGCCGTTGTAATTTGTAAGAGTGTTGTTTTGGCTTTTCGAGTAACTGGTTTGTGTTGTCAACAATGGGTTGTCGCCCAAGTCGCCAATCGCTTGGACGTGTTGGTGATAGTACTTGGAGTTATAATAAAAGCTACATGCCTGAAATAGACCGCGTTAAGCAGAAAAACAAGAGAAGTGGACGAAACGGCCGTCGTAAAGTGCCAACATACTCAGCGTTTTCGTCCACTTCCAAGACGTATTTTGATCGGGATTCTAAAACCTCGAAGATAACTGTTCGTTTATCAACCGATGGATCAACGTTAGAAATTGAAAGGTATGATATTGACCTTGGAGATGCAAGTGAACAAGACAATCTTGCTGCAAGCTCCGAGAGTCAATCTACTCAACTTGGACTTCAGATCCCACACGGGTCTCCAAGAGAAATTTGCAGTTTGCAGAAAAGTGCAAGTGCACCCGAACTTTTAAAATCATTCAATGACCCCGAAGTTAGGGTCTGTCCAGAGGAGCGTAATGAAGAAACCCGAAGATTCATCGTCAACTGCGCCCAGCAACGCTCTGGTAGAAAAGGTCACAAAGAGTTACCCCCAAAACGGCCGCATAGTTTGATAGTTGACCCAAATATCCAGATAGATCCGCATTTTCATAACATGTGTAGCGATTTACCTGTTTTACAGCAACCAGTGCAGCTTCCGGCAATAAATTTATCACAACATAATAATATGTACAGGAAAATACATTGTAATTGTGAGAATTCGTGTTACGAAAACGGTGCTGTGTTCAACAATGATGGTTGCATCCGTTCCTATAGATGCACCAACGGGACTTCGTTATTGTGTGGTCCCCAACGTATGTATCCAAATCAAAATATAAATCAAAACAATATAAATAGTTTAAAATGTTGTTACAACACCTCAGATCAGGTCGAATCCGACAGACAAAAATATGATTTTTCAAATGGACAGGAGTTACCTCAGCCGAGCTGTCACGGCTCGGCGAACAAAGTTAATAACTCGATATGTGAAGCTAATAAACGAGTAAATTGCTGTTTCTGTTTGTCACTTGAGAAGTCTCAGACCGCTGGCCCATTGTATTGCCCTGTGCCAGTGACTTATGGCGTCACGAGGACGCCGCAAGGCGCTGCGACGGAGCCCCGCTACAGTCTGTGCAACAAGTCGGATATCGGCTCGTTCCAGAACTGTGTAGGCTATGAAATGCAAGCATCAGATTTGTTTACGGGGAATAAAATCGATACAATGAATGGATCTGTACTCTGCAAAGGAATACGATCGTCGGAGACAAAATATGACACTTGCAATCCGCGCTGCGTGAATGGAACTAATGGCACCGTGGAACTTGTGTATACAGGAAATGCCTACGATATAAGACCGCAGATTAATGATCCTGAACAAACGAGACATTTGGCAAAAGACACAGTCCTGGAAAAGCAGACGAAAAAAGCCTTCACTAATGGAACTGTGTTGATTCCACTGGTTATGAATGAACAACCACTAAGATCGATCGCAAGTTTTGCAGAAGATTGTCACAGTACTCGTATTGGACAGTATGATAATCAAACAGACGGTGTAGACTGTGTGTTTTCGGGAGCGAATATCGACTCCGTTTCTCGTCTACTTACAAGCACGGGACCATTTGGCGATAAAGCAATAATTCACTCCGAAGATGTGAACGGTGTAGATGATTATGATGACGATGGTGAGGTGGATGGTGATGATGATGATGATGAAGATGATGACGATGGTGAAATTGATGACGAGGATGAGGAGGAATATGGCGGCGAATATATTGTCAAGTCAGATGATTTCCACGAAGAATTACAGTTTTACGATCATGAGTATGGTAAGTATTTAGGTAATAACACATGCTCCATCATCTCTTCACCGTTCTTAAATATAGTTGACACTTCCGTTCCAAAGATGAAAGGTCTTTAACATAAAATTTAATGTTCTTTTAACGGCTTATATATTAACAAAGTAAGTGTATGTTTTAAACCTACGGTGACACAGTTACATTCTCTACCGTATTACTCAGTGATGCGACCTTAGTTCAGAATTAATCGAAATGGGATAAACAATGCTCGTTGCCATGGTAATTTTACATGTAGGCTATGTATGCCTTAAATTGTTTAAATAAGGTGACTTAGCACTATAAACCGGTAATCAATCTTAAAATATGTGTTTTCTACTTTTTATAATAGTTACCAGGCAATTGACACTTTATTTGATCGACAAGGTCACAGTTAAGCGCATGACACAGGACCACGTGACCCGCGCTAAACTAATATGTTTTTAAATTATTGTGTCACTATCGAGCAAATCAGTGTACTGTTTATGACTGGCGTATACACATGACGTATATTCCTGTATACGTAGCTCGGGGATAAGCTAACTTGTAGAACCTAATAAGGACTAGAAAAAAATGTTGAAATTCATGGGCGTATCTAGCAGGGAGTCCAGGGGCGGATCCAGACCCTAAATGTGAACTATTCACAGTTACAGTGGGGAATCGTGTAGCCAGTCCTTGGTCCAATCCAAGTATAAAACACTTCCATTATAAAAAGAACACAACTACTGTTTAAATGCCATACATGTGCCTAGCTAATAGGCTTAGCAGTGGTTGTGGCTAGGGCGTGAAACCAATTATTTGGGGCCTTTGAAAAAGAAAAATTAGCTTCAGGAATTTTGACAGTTTCACGTGAAAGTCTGTGAGGACCACCCACCATTAACCCCACTGGACCCCCCCCCCTTACCCCACTGGACCTCCCTCGCCCCACTTGACCACCTTCCTCACTGGACCCCCCCTCACCCCATTGGACCCCCTCCCCCAACACACCCAGACCCCCTAACACGCTCAATTTGATCTCATACCATGAAAAATATGACTATAGCTTATCTTTGTCGCCGAGTTTTGACTCATGGAAAATGGTTAATAGCATTTCCAGAGAAGCATGCTCCCGAACCCACTAGTACGGCTAGCACCTCTGGTGCTCGCTCAATTAACAACCCCACCATCCCCCGCCGAAAGAAAATCCTGTGTCCGCCCTTAAATGCACTTTGACTAAATATTCCATATTCCGCATAATGGGGAAGTTTTCAAGCATAATCTAATCACATTTTTATTTTTAGTCACAAATGACGCCGGACATGGCAAATAACTAAAGTCTTTTTTTCATAAAGAATCTATAAAAGAAACATGTAACAATTTAATTTAGTGGCGTGCCTTTATAAAGGCGATTTGTTTGTATTTGTTCGAAAATACAAATAAACTGCAAGGTGTCTTTTCTTCCGCATATTGGATGCGGTTTATTTGGAGAACGAAAATCGGATGCAAACTTCGCACTTTTAATTTAGTAAACAACACTAGCCGGTTGATATAATCACTAAAAAGTCAACAATAGAAACATAAATTGCAGCCCTGTGTGGTTATAAAGGCAGACACTCCCGTATCTGGGTAAAGTGTTGAGAGGCGTATTACTTTTTTCGCTAGCAATTTTCTATCTGACGAATGAACCCTTTAATTGACTGATATACACAAGGAAATAAAATTTACCATGTGTAACTAAATACGATTTCAAACGAGAAATGTAAACGTAACATATGCAGCTCTTTGTCCATTTAAATTCTAAAGGTTGGTATGACCATATCCATCACATGCCCTTATTTGCATGTACTAATAGTTTATATTACTTTATGTTCTTTAAACACATCCGAAACAATGGTAAGCATGACAACAATAGTTTTATTATATCTCAAGTAAAAGGATTTGTAACGTATTTGATAGTTGATAAAGGTAAAGATAAATAAATAATGAAAGAAGAAGTGTTAAACTGACATTTCCAACTACATTACTATACCGTTCGAAAATAATGTGTTGATATTCTATATAAAAATCGCATAGCCATATCTTTAATGTGTTTTTATGTAAATGCATGTACGATTGATTTGTTGTTGTTTCTTGGTACATGATAGTTACAAACCTCCATCAGTCATCAGTTGTTGATTCTTGGTACATAATGGTTACAAACCTCCATCAATCATCAGCTGTTGATTTCTTGTACATAATGGTTACAAACCTCCATCAATCATCAGTTGTTGATTCTTGGTACATAATGGTTACAAGCCTCCATCAATCATGAGTTGTTGATTCCTGGTACATGATGGTTACAAACCTCTATCAATCATCAGTTGTTGATTCTTTGTACATAATGGTTACAAACCTCCATCAATCATCAGCTGTTAATTCTTGGTACATAATGGTTACAAACCTCCATCAATCATCAGTTGTTGATTCTTGGTACATAATGGTTACAAACCTCCATCAATCATCAGTTGTTGATTCTTGGTACATAATGGTTACAAACCCTATCTGTCATCAGTTGTTGATTCATGGTACATGATGGTTACAAACCTCCATCAATCATCAGTTGTTGATTCTTGGTGCATGATGGTTACAAACCTCCATCAATCATCAGTTGTTGATTCCTGGTACATGATGGTTACAAACCTCCATCATCAGTTGTTGATTCCTGGTACATGATAGTTACAAACCTCCATCAATCATCAGTTGTTGATTCTTGGTACATAATGGTTGCAAACCTCCATCATTCATCAGTTGTTGATTCCTGGTACATGATAGTTACAAACCTCCATCAATCATCAGTTGTTGATTCCTGGTACATGATAGTTACAAACCTCCATCAATAATCAGTTGTTGATTTCTTGTACATAGTGGTTACAAACCTCTATCAATCATCAGTTGTTGATTCTTGGTACATAATGGTTACAAACCTCCATCAATCATCAATTGTTGATTCCTTGTACATGATGGTTACAAACCTTCATCAGTCATCAGTTGTTGATTCATGGTACATAATGGTTACAAACCTCCATTAATCATCAGCTGTTGATTCCTGGTACATGATAGTTACAAACCTCCATAAGTCATCAGTTGTTGATTCTTGGTACATGATGGTTACAAACCTCCATCATCAGTTGTTGATTTCTGGTACATGATAGTTACAAACCTCCATCAGTCATCAGTTGTTGATTCTTGGTACATAATGGTTACAAACCTCCATCATCAGTTGTTGATTCCTGGTACATAATGGTCACAAACCTCCATCAGTCATCAGTTGTTGATTCTTGATACATGATGGTTACAAACCTCCATCAATCATCAGCTGTGGATTTATTGTTCATAATGGTTACAAACCTCTATCAGTCATCAGTTGTTGATTCCTGGTACATGATAGTAACAAACCTCCATCAGTCATCAGTTGTTGATTCTTGATACATAATGGTTACAAACCTCCATCAATCATCAGCTGTGGATTTATTGTTCATAATGGTTACAAACCTCTATCAGTCATCAGTTGTTGATTTCTTGTACATAATGGTTACAAACCTCCATCATCAGTTGTTGATTCCTGGTACATGATGGTTACAAACCTCCATCAGTCATCAGTTGTTGATTCATGGTACATGATAGTTACAAACCTCCATCAGTCATCAGTTGTTGATTCCTGGTACATGGTATTTACACAAACCCCCATCAGAGATCAGTTGTTGATTTATGATTCATGATGGTTATATAACGTCCATTAATTATCGGTAGTTCATTTCAGGTCCATAATACTTACACAAACCCCCGTTTGTCATCAGGTGTTGATTTCTGGTACATAATTGTTACTCAAGCCTAGATTAGACTAGTTGATTGTTACCCAAACCTCCATCAGTTATCGGTTATTGATTTCTTGTTTATAATGTTGCACTAACTACCTTTAGTTATCAGTTGTTGATTCAAGGTCATGATAGTTGTAGATTGATTTTTACAAAACGTACATAAGTTATCGGTTGTTGATAATTGCCAAATAACGTTATGCAAACCGTTATTGGTCTTTTGTTGTTGATTACTCGTACATAACAGTTACATAAATCTCCATTAGTTATCGATTTTTGATTTTCTGAAAATAATGGCTGCACAAATCTCCATTAGTTATAAACTGTTGGTTTTTTTTGTACATAATGATTACACAAATCTCCATTAGTTATCAATACAATACAACATGGTATTGCGCAAAACATATACATGTTTCAGCAAAACAATATAATATAATATTCCTTCGCACAACTGACGTGGATCGTTTTCAGAGGAGTACTGGTAAATTACATCAATGTAATATATATAACAATACAAGCATGATATACATATTTACTTAGATTATTTAACCGATGTATTTGACATTAAATTTATAAATTTCTGCAGTGTGGGCCATGTAAAATAACATGGTCTGATATATTTTTTCTTTTGTTTGAGTATTTTGGACAGATTAAGATAAAATGATATTCATTTTCTATTTGATTCAGGTGACAGTTTTGGCAATTTCTGTTATTTCTTGGCAAGTTTATTTGTCGTTCTGTTTCTATGGCTAAATTATGCGACGATGTTCTTAGGTCTTATCAGCTGTTAATTCCTTGTACATAATGATTACACAATTCTCCATTAGTCATCGACTGTTGATCCCTTGTACATATTGATTGCACAAATCTCCATTAGTTATCGACTGTTGATTCCCTGTACATAATGATTACACAAATCTCCATTAGTTATCGACTGTTGATCCCTTGTACATAATGATTACAAAAACCTCCATTAGTTATCGACTGTTGATCCCTTGTACATAATGATTACACAAATCTCCATTAGTTATCGACTGTTGATTCCCTGTACATAATGATTACACAAATCTCCATTAGTTATCGACTGTTGATCCCTTGTACATAATGATTACACAAATCTCCATTAGTTATCGACTGTTGATCCCTTGTACATAATGATTACAAAAATCTCCATTAGTTATCGACTGTTGATCCCTTGTACATAATGATTACACAAATCTCCATTAGTTATCAGCTGTTGATTCCCTGTACATAATGATTACACAAATCTCCATTAGTTATCGACTGTTGATCCCTTGTACATAATGATTACACAAATCTCCATTAGTTATCGACTGTTGATCCCTTGTACATAATGATTACACAAATCTCCATTAGTTATCAGCTGTTGATTCCCTGTACATAATGATTACACAAATCTCCATTAGTTATCGACTGCTGATCCCTTGTTCATAATGATTACACAAATCTCCATTAGTTATCGACTGTTGATCCCTTGTACATAATGATTACACAAATTTCCATAAGTCATCGACTGTTGATTCCTTGTACATAATGATTACACAAATCTCCATTAGTTATCGACTGTTGATCCCTTGTACATAATGATTACACAAATCTCCATTAGTTATCGACTGTTGATCCCTTGTACATAATGATTACACAAATCTCCATTAGTTATCGACTGTTGATCCCTTGTACATATTGATTGCACAAATCTCCATTAGTTATCGACTGTTGATTCCCTGTACATAATGATTGCACAAATCTCCATTAGTTATCGACTGCTGATCCCTTGTTCATATTGATTGCACAAATCTCCATTAGTTATCGACTGTTGATTCCCTGTACATATTGATTGCACAAATCTCCATTAGTTATCGACTGTTGATCCCTTGTACATAATGATTACACAAATTTCCATAAGTCATAGACTGTTGATTCCTTGTACATAATGATTACACAAATCTCCATTAGTTATCGACTGTTGATTCCCTGTACATAATGATTGCACAAATCTCCATTAGTTATCGACTGTTGATCCCTTGTACATAATGATTACACAAATCTCCATTAGTTATCGACTGTTGATCCCTTGTATATATTGATTGCACAAATCTCCATTAGTTATCGACTGTTGATTCCCTGTACATATTGATTGCACAAATCTCCATTAGTTATCGACTGTTGATCCCTTGTACACAATGATTACACAAATTTCCATAAGTCATCGACTGTTGATTCCTTGTACATAATGATTACACAAATCTCCATTAGTTATCGACTGTTGATTCCCTTGTACATAATGATTACACAAATCTCCATTAGTTATCGACTGTTGATCCCTTGTACATAATGATTACACAAATCTCCATTAGTTATCGACTGTTGATCCCTTGTACATATTGATTGCACAAATCTCCATTAGTTATCGACTGTTGATTCCCTGTACATAATGATTGCACAAATCTCCATTAGTTATCGACTGTTGATTCCCTGTACATAATGATTGCACAAATCTCCATTAGTTATCGACTGTTGATTCCCTGTACATAATGATTGCACAAATTTCCATAAGTCATCGACTGTTGATTCCCTGTACATAATGATTGCACAAATCTCCATAAGTTATCGACTGTTGATTCCCTGTACATAATGATTGCACAAATTTCCATAAGTCATCGACTGTTGATTCCTTGTTCATAATGATTACACAAATTTCCATAAGTCATCGACTGTTGATTCCTTGTACATAATGATTACACAAATCTCCATTAGTTATCGACTGTTGATCCCTTGTACATAATGATTACACAAATCTCCATTAGTTATCGACTGTTGATCCCTTGTACATAATGATTACACAAATCTCCATTAGTTATCGACTGTTGATCCCTTGTACATATTGATTGCACAAATCTCCATTAGTTATCGACTGCTGATCCCTTGTTCATAATGATTACACAAATCTCCATTAGTTATCGACTGTTGATTCCCTGTACATATTGATTGCACAAATCTCCATTAGTTATAGACTGTTGATCCCTTGTACATAATGATTACACAAATCTCCATTAGTTATCGACTGTTGATTCCCTGTACATAATGATTACACAAATCTCCATTAGTTATCGACTGTTGATTCCCTGTACATAATGATTGCACAAATCTCCATTAGTTATCGACTGTTGATTCCCTGTACATAATGATTGCACAAATCTCCATTAGTTATCGACTGTTGATCCCTTGTACACAATGATTACACAAATCTCCATTAGTTATCGACTGTTGATTCCCTGTACATAATGATTACACAAATCTCCATTAGTTATCGACTGTTGATTCCCTGTACATAATGATTGCACAAATCTCCATTAGTTATCGACTGTTGATCCCTTGTACATAATGATTGCACAAATCTCCATTAGTTATCGACTGTTGATTCCCTGTACATAATGATTGCACAAATCTCCATTAGTTATCGACTGTTGATCCCTTGTACACAATGATTACACAAATCTCCATTAGTTATCGACTGTTGATTCCCTGTACATAATGATTACACAAATCTCCATTAGTTATCGACTGTTGATCCCTTGTACACAATGATTACACAAATCTCCATTAGTTATCGACTGTTGATTCCCTGTACATAATGATTACACAAATCTCCATTAGTTATCGACTGTTGATTCCCTGTACATAATGATTTCATAAATCTCCATTAGTTATCGACTGTTGATCCCTTGTACACAATGATTACACAAATCTCCATTAGTTATCGACTGTTGATCCCTTGTACACAATGATTACACAAATTTCCATAAGTCATCGACTGTTGATTCCTTGTACATAATGATTACACAAATCTCCATTAGTTATCGACTGTTGATCCCTTGTACATAATGATTACACAAATCTCCATTAGTTATCGACTGTTGATCCCTTGTACATAATGATTACACAAATCTCCATTAGTTATCGACTGTTGATCCCTTGTACATATTGATTGCACAAATCTCCATTAGTTATCGACTGTTGATTCCCTGTACATAATGATTGCACAAATCTCCATTAGTTATCGACTGTTGATTCCCTGTACATAATGATTGCACAAATCTCCATTAGTTATCGACTGTTGATTCCCTGTACATAATGATTGCACAAATTTCCATAAGTCATCGACTGTTGATTCCCTGTACATAATGATTGCACAAATTTCCATAAGTCATCGACTGTTGATTCCTTGTTCATAATGATTACACAAATTTCCATAAGTCATCGACTGTTGATTCCTTGTACATAATGATTACACAAATCTCCATTAGTTATCGACTGTTGATCCCTTGTACATAATGATTACACAAATCTCCATTAGTTATCGACTGTTGATCCCTTGTACATAATGATTACACAAATCTCCATTAGTTATCGACTGTTGATCCCTTGTACATATTGATTGCACAAATCTCCATTAGTTATCGACTGCTGATCCCTTGTTCATAATGATTATACAAATCTCCATTAGTTATCGACTGTTGATCCCTTGTACATAATGATTACACAAATCTCCATTAGTTATCGACTGTTGATTCCCTGTACATAATGATTGCACAAATCTCCATTAGTTATCGACTGTTGATTCCCTGTACATAATGATTGCACAAATCTCCATTAGTTATCGACTGTTGATCCCTTGTACACAATGATTACACAAATCTCCATTAGTTATCGACTGTTGATTCCCTGTACATAATGATTACACAAATCTCCATTAGTTATCGACTGTTGATTCCCTGTACATAATGATTGCACAAATCTCCATTAGTTATCGACTGTTGATCCCTTGTACATAATGATTGCACAAATCTCCATTAGTTATCGACTGTTGATTCCCTGTACATAATGATTGCACAAATCTCCATTAGTTATCGACTGTTGATCCCTTGTACACAATGATTACACAAATCTCCATTAGTTATCGACTGTTGATTCCCTGTACATAATGATTACACAAATCTCCATTAGTTATCGACTGTTGATCCCTTGTACACAATGATTGCACAAATCTCCATTAGTTATCGACTGTTGATCCCTTGTATATAATGATTACACAAATCTCCATTAGTTATCGATTGTTGATCCCTTGTACATAATGATTACACAAATCTCCATTTGTTATCGACTGTTGATCCCTTGTACACAATGATTACACACATCTCCATTAGTTATCGACTGCTGATCCCTTGTTCATAATGGTTACACAAATCTCCATTAGTTATCGACTGTTGATCCCTTGTACACAATGATTACACAAATCTCCAGTAGTTCTCGATTGTTGATCCCTTGTACATAATGATTACACAAATCTCCATTTGTTATCGATTGTTGATCCCTTGTACACAATGATTACACAAATCTCCATTAGTTATCGACTGCTGATCCCTTGTTCATAATGGTTACACAAATCTCCATTAGTTATCGACTGTTGATCCCTTGTACACAATGATTACACAAATCTCCAGTAGTTCTCGATTGTTGTTCCCTTGTACATAATGATTACACAAATCTCCATTTGTTATCGATTGTTGATCCCTTGTACACAATGATTACACAAATCTCCATTAGTTATCGACTGCTGATCCCTTGTTCATAATGGTAACACAAATCTCCATTAGTTATCGACTGTTGATCCCTTGTACACAATGATTACACAAATCTCCAGTAGTTCTCGATTGTTGTTCCCTTGTACATAATACACACATCTCCATTAGTTATCGACTGCTGATCCCTTTTTCATAATGGTTACACAAATCTCCATTAGTTATCGACTGTTGATCCCTTGTACACAATGATTACACAAATCTCCAGTAGTTCTCGATTGTTGATCCCTTGTACATAATGATTACACAAATCTCCATTTGTTATCGATTGTTGATCCCTTGTACACAATGATTACACAAATCTCCATTAGTTATCGACTGCTGATCCCTTGTTCATAATGGTTACACAAATCTCCATTAGTTATCGACTGCTGATCCCTTGTACATAATGGTTACACAAATCTCCATTAGTTATCGACTGTTGATCCCTTGTACACAATGATTACACAAATCTCCAGTAGTTCTCGATTGTTGTTCCCTTGTACATAATGATTACACAAATCTCCATTTGTTATCTGTTGTTGGTTTCTGATACATAGTGGTTACACATTGCTTTATGTTTAGGTAAATAACTGATATTTATGTAATATTTCTAATAGAGGAAAAACATATCCACTGTATAGTATATTAACTATTTAATTATACGGCCTTTTTCTCATTTTAACTTGTACTATTGCAAGTGAACAATTCTTCTTATTTAAGTATTTTATCACATTTTATTAAATCATACTAGTTTAGGCGAATACTAATACAATTTAACGTGGTTAGTTTCTTAAAGTTAATAACAAAAAACTCCACTTAACATTTAAAGTATAATTTATTTGAATTGATACGTCGAAAAGTGTATTCATTTTATTATTTTTAAATATAATATGTGTAATATCAACAAATACTTTTCAATTTATTATTGTACTTTGTTAATTTAGAAGATTTTTTATAATCTGAATAAAAACATATGCACGTGGCAAAATCAACAACTGAAGTTATTACAATGTTTATATATAATACGATCATAATTAATATGTAAAACAATCAAGAAAAAACGTAATTTAATTATTTGTCTTATATGTGATTGCGTTTAGGTTTATGTCAATAGTTAAATAAACCAATTAAATAAATAAGATATAAATATCATGCTTTAATAACAAATAATTAAACGTAATATCATAACGTATGATTCAATCGATAAAATATAGAAAATAATATGAGTTCTGCACAAAGCAAATCAGCCGTTTCAAGAAGTACAAGTAGGTTGAACCATAGCAGGTACATTTTTAAATGTCCTAAAAGTTACTTGATTTTACTAAACCGGTATTGCAAACAGACTTGCCCTAAAGTTGACGAAAATATATGTGTTCTAAATGTCGAGTTGTTTCCTTGTAGATATAAATTTGTCATTATAGCTGTGGTGGGTATTAGACTGATATAAGACGCTCGCGAATCATTAAATACAGTGCTTCCTCTCGAACCCCTTCATAGCTCGCTGGACTCGAATAATGTCCCCTTGGGTGTTGGACAGACCAGCTTTTGACATACGTATTTATCAAGCAAATTCACGGTTTAATTAGCAATATCATTAGCTCAAACAACATATAATTGATCACAACAAAAGTTTAGCAACCTATTAAAATGCCGGTCTTACAAAGTAATTGTTCGTCTGGATCTGACTGTTTGAAATCTTACACGATTCAAAATCCTATTAGGCATGAGGGCTTTTTTCTTAATAAAGATAATTTCTACATCTGAAGTCTGATTTTTTTTCAAATAAATTATTATACTGTTGTTTTTGTTTTATAATTGTGACAAGATAAATTGTAATTTTAACATATACAATTTCAAAAGTTGAGTTCTGCTGTAATACTTCTTTAATTATTTTTAATTTTAATGAAAATATGAGTAACCTTATCAAATGCAATTTCATATGGATGAGAATTCTACTGTTATACTTCCGTATGATTTTTATTTTAAATAAAATAAATTATTTTAATAATTATATACTATGTCAAGTGGATAGTTATACTATATACGTGTTTTGTGGGTTTCAGTCAATAAGTAGTAATAATTACAATAGAAAATGTCACATAAAGATGAAAGACGAAAAATTCATTTAAATATGGTCAGAATATTGTTGTATTTATTCTCAAACTACTATCATATGACGTCTTAATAAACTTTCGTAAGTTCTTTGATGTTTAAACATAAAATAATTTTAAGAGTGATTTTAAGAGCCGTTTATGATAAATAAAGTAACGAAAAGTACATGCATGGACATTAACGGTGTTGCATACTTTAGGTCATTTTCGGTCCAGCCAGCATTATAAAATGTCTACTTCAAACCCTTTTTAAAATTTTCAGTAACTGTTGTTTACAGAGCAAACATTTTATTTAAGATGTTTAATTGAATCGATGGCTTGGCGCTGTTTGGTGCTTTTATATGCAAATGGTATGCAAATGGCAGCCGTCTAGACACGTAATGGAACCTACCCTTCCATACGTGTTGTTGCATTTTGCTTTAACAAATAATGTATGATGTTTTCAGTAATGCGGTCGGGTTTCAACTTATACATGGAGACTTATTTTGACCGCTGGTTACAAGTTCAACGGAACAATACCACACCACAATCCTATACAATCATATCCAAAAGTTTTGAAGCTATTAACTAAGTTAAATTATACTTTGTTTCAACAAGGTATTCTCGAGAAAAATGTTGTAAATTGTTCCAAAGGGAACTGTAGTAATTATATTCTTTTTTCTAAAAATGCTGACACTAAAATCTTCGGCAAATTGGCTGTTTTAATAGTTAAGCTCAAACAATTGCTGTCTCTACGTATTTGCAAACGTTCATGTGTGAGGCCATATAAGGAAACTAAAATGACAATATGGCATATCTTGTAAAGGGCAATTTGCCGAAGATCTGAGTGTGAGGTTTTTAGAAAAAAAAATATTATTGAGTATTCATGTGCAGAATCTAGTTTGATATTATTCGTAATGTTGTTTGAAATAAAACTGTTTCATAGCCAAAAATGAAACTGAAAACGTTGAAATTAGGAAAACACTGTAATTATATTTCAGCGCATTAAACATTGGAATGTTACCTTATCTGGCTTCACACTGGCCAATGACAGTGCAGAAAGTACATGTATATCAAAGAACAGAACAGAACAACTGTTCTGTTCTGTTCTATATCAAGTGTGACTAACTGTTTTACGACCTCTTCCCCTGTGTTATATCTGTGTATAATAAACTAATCAAGTGTCCAGCTGTGATCTTACAGCATGGTGTTATCTGTGTTGTATTTGGAAGAGGTGGGGTGGACTCTAAAGAAGGCCATTGTTAATGCTTTTAAGTATGTGTTTCTTGCCACTAAGTATTATTTTAGGAATTCTCAATATAGTTCTATCTCCTTTGTTTCACTAAATTTTGACATTCGAAACTGAATTAAAACCTTAAGTGTTCCTGTTGGTCGAAATCGTGATACTATGTTAAATTTTATTATTTCGACATATCATTGTGTAGTATTTTGTGTGTGTATGCTTTTAACTTTAATATGAAAATTGATATTACCACGACCAGTAGTTGTTTACTTCTTGGTATGTCGTGCATGTATTAACTTTCTAACACTTTATCGTTTATCTGTGCCGTTAACAACTTAGAAGACAAACCAATGAATATGCATTCATATGTCAATATCGTGATAGTAAAGAGTTGGTTCTGTTCGGTTTTATTAATCTGCCCTTTAGACTCAGATTACAAAATTTTGTTTTGAATGGTTTGTTTGAACCTTAATATTCATGTCGAATCACTACACCCAGCAGTTGTTTTCGTCTAAATCATGCCATTAACTAAGTGACTGAAACTTTCTGAAACAAAGTGAAAGTAACAGACAATAGCCTATCCTTAAAACCATACATGCAAATTGTTATACACTGCAACAAATAAACGAATTAGCAATTTGTATTCACAACAAATATCTGAGAAAAGGGCTGTAACCAATTTGCAGATCTGAAAATACCAAAAGTATCAATTAGTGAATTGCAAGGGTGAATAATTAAATGCTATTTATGATTATTATTTATTCCATGTACTTGTATTCCGTGTTCATATATTTCCTTTCAATTAACTGTCTTTTATAATACTGGACAGTATGTTTCTATCAAGATTCCGTTATGATATAGTCTTCCTTTAAATGTCATTCTTCATTTGAGAGCGTCGACTTCGGGTAGGGGAGGTCCCGGGTTCGTTCCCGGGCCGCGATATATCAAAGCGGTTAAAATGGTAGTGGTATAGCTCCCTTGTCTTTTTTATTACACAGACAGTTACGTCACTAGGTTTTAGACATCTCTCTGAATGGTTCCGACTATCTACGTTACTCACCGCCCCATACCCCCTTTGTTAATTTGATAGGCGCCTACCCCGAATCCTCACAAGCAGTGTCACATACACAAAACAACAACAACTACCCCCAAAAAAGACACACACACACACACACAAACAAAACAACAAAAACAACAACAACAAAAAACGTTAAAATTAGTTTGTGTAATGTAGACCTTGTGCTTTACACATTGTCAAACTGAATTCGCATGTTTATGTAATTAGACTTGACCGACTGTGTTGACAGCATTCTTTTACGCATCACATTTAGCCAATATAGCCAATATCAAGGTTGTGTAAATAGTTCTGTGTATGCTCGAAAAAAGAGATTTATTGTACTATTGCTATAATTGAAGACACCTCTGGTAATTTTAATTGGCATATATAATGATAGTTTACTCATTATTGCCCATAATTTAATAATATCTACATTCTTTCTCTTATCTACACGCATATCGATTCACGCCTACTGACTCCCGCATAAGTGTACATGTCGGTTTTAAACCACAAGCGTTCGACAATATTTTTACATTAGTTTTATTTTCTTTTGCAGATATATTTGACTACATAGATGACGATATATACCTGGATGCACGCGTCTGTCAAACTCACGTGTTCGATCACGTGCATCGCTCGCCTGGCGCCTATCGATTAGGGGGTACAAACTCTGCCGAAGACGATGACGACGATGAAAGTAACATCTACGACGACGACGAAGTCGACGAAAATGACGATGGTGAAATGGGCGACGAGGATAGCGATACTGATGAAGATAAAAACGACATCTATATCGACGCTGTGGAATCGACATATGTGTGATAATTAACAAATTCAACAAACCCAAAGAACATACAAATTGAAGTGAAATCGCTCTTAATTGGCTTTTCAGAGTGCGAAAAAAAAAACAACAATTTTTCAGAAATATTTCTTTTTTTTTCTATATATATATGTGTCAAAAGAAAGGCATGACGTCGACAACAATAAATGGATGAACATAGTCTATGGTGATGTCGACGCTTTATTGTGGGTGTTCTGAGCATTATGTCCACTGTAGGGTTAAGTACTGTGAAACAGAAATGTGCAAGTCCATAATATAATGCAGTAAGGCATAAATATATCTGCTAATAAAGGTTTTTTCATAGAGATGGTGCATAAGTTTAAGAACCTGTGCTGGTGCATAGGTTTGAGAACCTTTGCATACACGCGTGTGGAACTATCAAACATTTGCCTCAATGTCGTTAATGATGTTTGCCACTTAAACTTTTCGTATCAAACGAAACTTTCCCGTCTTGCATCAACGTGATAGTGAAGCTTTTAAGCCGTTTCGCCCCGACTGTTCAAGGCCATTGTTTGAATGCACTTTATAACGTAGCTCGGATATAACTTGGTTCGACTGTCGAACATACTAGAAATGTAGTACAATTTACAACGAAACCGTATTTCTGAAGAGGAAATCGGGTAATAGTGCGTTTAATGATAAAATTTACTGTCATGATTAGTCTTTTAGATGGGAACTGTTAGTTGTTTATGTGTCCATAATAATATCTTACCATAGATAATGGTACGTTGGTGTCTCGGATCCACCGTGAAGGTCTAATTTTTAAGATAATTAATATCATCATAAAAGGCCTAGTAAAAACATTTAATAAGTGCTAAGGTCTCCGAACCAAGGGTGGTGAAGGATAGAATAATCAATAGAATAGAAGACTTTGTTAGATGTTATAATCATATATGTCAAAGGCAGCGATAGAGTCAGCTACTATCTGAACACATCGGGATATCACTCGATAAAACATTTGGAAGACGTCGAATTATTCTCTCTGTATATGGATAGAGTCTGTTAAGACGTTTCTATAGAAAATAGAAGCCGAAACTTAACGAAGGCATGTCCTCGCCTCACTTCTACCCGTTCTACCAAAATGACATGTAATCCGCCCCATAAAACTGTCAATCAAACTATCAATCGTCTTGACGTGTTCAAACTTGTCGTCACAAGATGGAGTCAAGCCAGAATGCGTGGTTTGTTGCACATGCGCTGTTGAAAATAAAAGCATTTAATAAAATAGATCTATCTATTTTGTTCATTGTAAAATAGAAAATAGAAAGAAGTTCTATTGAAATAAATCACTGAGGAATATGAGTTTTTTATAGCTTCTGATTGGCTACAAATGTAGGGCGACTGCTAAGATGTATAATGTGAAAACCACGCGAATATTTTAGTGTGAAGCGTTCCTAGAATGTCTATTTGAGAATGCTTAGCTAACTGACCGATCTACAGAGCCAATTTCAACAGACTTTATTAGGTCAATGTCAATCCCGACAAGAAATGGAAATGAATTGTCAAGTGCAGTGGCATTTATTATATGCATGTGTAATTTTGTAAACGGTGCAGTGAACTCATAGATAATGAGTGTAATCATAAGCTGTTATTGACAAACTACCAAAACGCAGCTTGTTTCAAAGCACGTGAAACGATTAATGCACTATTCATTTATCGGTGCTGTCACATGTGGGCAGTTAGCCAAGCGCACATGTGTTGCGTTCTCTGATTGTTCGGGTCCCAGAAAAAAGGTTTTTTCATCTAAAGCTACCTGCATTCTATACATAGATGGTGATGTCATTAGATTTTAGTCGCCTATTTTACGATGACGCTTCACACCAAGCCGATTTTCAAGATTTGTGCTTCCCCATCGTAAAATAGTTCCGGTATTTGTAAAATATATAAAATAGTTGATTTCTTTTTTACAAATAATGTTTATAAATGGCATGTAAAATGTCAAATGTACACTCATGCGTCGCTGTCATTGTGTAGAATGCTTTGCTGCCAGCAAGGTTTGAAATAACCCTTGCCCAAAATGTTTTGAGCAATTTCAAACAAAGTGTTCGTTTAGTCTTGTGTTAATACTGTGAGCTACTTATCTGTGTTTTCCCCACCGAAGAGTTACGAGTGCTGAGACATTGTAATTTATGATGAAGGTTTCGTATTCCTCCGATTTTAATACCGCCTACACGGTAAATAAATGAAACCTAATGCGTCAAATTGTTTAATATGTTTGAATGATTATATTTATTTTTTATTCGACATACCTCCATCAATCATTTGTTTGTTGTTGTTTTTTTGCGCATTAATAGATATCGTTGAATCATATAAAAACTGTAATTAACTGTCTTATCAATAATTTCATTGCACCAATTACTCCACCAAATCGACTGTGCCATAGCCCATAAAATTATACATAATTGACGGGCTTTTATAAAGGTGCCATATTACATACAGATCGGCTATCAATTTCACCAGTGTCTTACAAAGAGTGGGTCTTAGATACGGTCTTGAGAACAACCGTATAGTAAATATTAGCTATCAATGGTTGATTTTTACATACATTGCAGCGACCACTTCTGATCAGTATAGAAACGTTCATCTATTTAGGAGGCGGAAACCCCCAGACAATTGTCTTGGTAGAAAAACCACCGCACGGCAGGT
This sequence comes from Sinonovacula constricta, assembly GCA_007844125.1. Lineage (NCBI taxonomy): Eukaryota > Metazoa > Mollusca > Bivalvia > Cardiida > Solecurtidae > Sinonovacula > Sinonovacula constricta. The sequence goes on along the minus strand of CM017561.1, from coordinate 5,636,347 downwards.
CAGCTGGAAGACCTTCCCACATAAAGTCCGAACCATTGCGGTGGAAGGATAAGCGGTCAAGTGAATTACAAGGCGGCAACTCTACCACTACGCCATGGGCGCCCTTCTATAATTAATAGAAATATGGTCGTAATAACACTAATATCTTTATTGCAGATTGGCCTTACAGCGACTTGGCCGCAATTTGCATAGGTACATGTACACGCACATAAAACCACACTATAATACTGCAAGTAATATTACTGGCTATACATTTTGAAAATGAAGCCTAACTTGTATTTGTATGATATGTTTGTGCGTGTGTGTGTTGAAGCAGCATTGTAAGATGTGGGAGCTTCTGTGTGTATGCCTGTCGCCCTTCTAGCGAGGCGCTAGAACTGCAGTGTTATGTATGCGAACAAAAACATATTTCTGACATACACATAAATAGTTGTAACAAATAAAATCAAAATGTATATAATTGTAATTTGCATGATGTACATAACATGTGTTGTTCAAAGGGCATATCTGAATTGAAGTTTATTTTATTTTTTGCAGATTTAATATTACTTGGCCATACAAATAAGAATAAATGGTATCGATCGCAACTCATAGTTTTCTTTATGTCCTTCTGTTTTCTTTTTATTGGCCCCTTTAACATCTTGTAACCTTGTAAATAACGCACACATACGAGTTAAACATTAAAAATAGCAAGTCTTCTCGTGGTTTATCATATAAAAATGATACATGTTCAAGCGATCTGCACTATATTCTTTTTTTCAATTACTGCTTCGCTATCGAGCCATTCAGTGTTCTGTATCTGACTTACACAAATAAATGACGTACATACCCTGTATGCTGTTTAAAGCAAAACATTGTTTGTTAAGCTTTAAATTGCTTAACTAGTGGATATCTGTTGAAACTTTTCTCAAACAAAACCTAATGGTAGCACTTTTTGAAGGACATGATAATCATATATAATCTAGGTATCAGAGATAATAATCAAATCTTTTATTGATTGTGCAAAAACACAGTTTTGATTTCGTGGGCAAATCTTTTTACAAAATTTTAAAAAGACAAAAATATGTGTTCCTAATTGATTAATCTAAATGCGTTTTCTTCAGGTCAAGGAAATAAAATTGCAGAAACAATTGCTGCTGTCATTTAGCTTCCCGTGTTCACTCTTTGTAATAAAGAGCATGAAGAAAAGGCCTCAAATTACAATTGAATTATTTAAATCACACCACTACAAACATAATGGGCGGCTTTCATGCAACGGTTGAATGTAAAGTTACAAACCAGTGAATTTTTAATTTCTTTTGTCTCTCAATTACTGAAATGTTGCTGATTTGCTCATTTTTATTAATTCTTTTAATAAAATTGCTCTCATTTAAAATGCAACAAACCAGGGTAAAATGATAATGCACTTCTCTTTTTGTCTGTTATCTGTTCCTAACTATTTTATTTGTTTAAATTCAATTCCTTTTTTTAAATTCTAACTTGTTTATTAAGTACTTTATTGTTCCAATGTGAAAGTGTAATAGTTATTTGGTTTCGGGGATAATTTTTGGCAAGTTCAGCATTTTTCGTCTTCAGAAAAAAATACTCAAGTTGGTCAACAAAACATATCTAATACAATGAATCACAAAATATGTCAATTTCAAGCTTAAAAGGTGTCACATTTGTTTCTTGTGTGCATTTGTTTGCCCTGATTTGAGAATCCTTGAAGGATTCTGCACTAACTACGATATTGATCTTGTGCAAATTATGTTTCCATGGGGATAATTGTATTTATTTTCACTGACATTTTATCAACTTCCGTCGTTGTTAGTGTAAACACTATTTTTTTCTGGATCTCTTAAAATATTAACCGGCACAAAAATGGGAATTTATAATTAAAATCAAAAAGCGTTGCAATGGCCCATCTAGACAGAAGCACATCCAGCTCAGGCACACACACACACGCACGCACGCACGCACACTTGGTATGTTCCTTTATCTGTCTTTGATGTGGTCGCAGAGAACGACGACCCCTATATTTATAATTGGATTTGGAAATGTCTATTGGGTGACGTCACAGCTTTAAGAAGCGATGGTATTTATTGACGTTTATGCTTATGCTATTTCAGCAGTATTCATAATTGGTATATGTGTTATGGTGTTTGGTTTCTTTTGTTTCTGAAACAACTACTTAAGCTAAAAACAATAAACGTAAGAACTGTGAAAAAATCACAATTAAAACCTAACTTATATTACTTGTTGATTCTTATTTCAATATTACATGACTGCACTAATTCGTATGCAAAGGCAGATTGCACTAATTATCAGAGACTTCTACAGAAACATTTTAATAGAAAGATGTGTAAAATTTCCTCCTCATTCATGTTTTGTTAGGATAAAAACTGTTTCGTTGTACTTTTTATGGTAACTATGTATTAAGGGCCTGTGCACTTACTACAGAAATGGTCTGACAATTCGAGATTGGTATACAAGCTTATTCCCACTCTTTCCATCCCTTTGAATTTCCCGATACTCATGTGACCTCGGTCAAACGGTGCTTATGTAAAATGTGCCAAATATGAATTTACAGATAGATACCTAGTTCACTTGCTTTCCGTGTGAAATTGATGTGCTATGGATAACAAAGAGATACATTTTATATAGTTTTACATAAGTCTACATTTAATGACTAGTAATCACGACTTAAATGAAAAAAATACTTGGATCAATACATGCAAAGTAAGTGAGCATATATACAAAACAATATCAGTACAATTAACATTGTAATGACCGAAAATGACCAACAAAGACAAGCATAGACTAAAGTTCGGGAACAGCTTATTTCTTGAGTATTAAAGGGTAAATTAATGTGTATTAAGATCATTTTATGGATGGTCAATTTGGTTAATGATTTATTTATTCAAACAGGACCTGTATATATACTAAATGAGCTGTTCTGATAATTGTCTGAGGTATAGGATTGTCAAGGCTCATATATGCCAATGCATTGCAAAAATATTTTCTTTTGTTGAATCCTCTGTTTACAACATTCTATTGTTACATTATTTTCCGGCGACTTTGCACTAGCTTTTCCTGAAACCACAGGAAAGACAAAGCTTTACCCAAAAAACTTCCTGTTATATTTAAAGTTGCATCTTGTTAAGTCTCCAACTTGTCATTTATTGAACCATCATAAAGACGCGGTGGTTTTATGGCCGAACCGGAAGAATCTACCCAGAATACACGTATAGAAAACAGACAAAGCGAAGGAAACGGGATCAGGGGTGGTGCTTGTTTTAATTTTTAGTATTCTTTGTAACGAGGAAAATAATTTGAAAAATATCCCCTTACATACCAATAGTTTTAATCTTTTAGTATTTTCTGTTGTATTGCGTTCTTGGCTAATATAACGTCGCAATCGCAATAATAATAACAAAAGTGTCTCTACGATGAATTTAATGAATAAAACGAACCGTCTGTTGCACATCTATATTTTTTCTATAAACAAGCTATATATATATGTATATGTAATACATGTACATTGTACATGTTCAAAATGAGTTTCATGCAAAATGTACAAACAGGGGAAACATTGTCAGCTCAGACACTTATTTATATAACTGTTTTATTACTGAGGGATTATACTAACCAATCAGTCAAGTCTTGTAAATCGGTTTTTTTTTTCTTCTCTACAATTTATAGCGTCATTTTGGTAACGTCGCGTCTACAATATTCGACGTCATTTTCTAAACGTGTTGTAAGTTGTTTTTTTAATAATTGGATTGTAATGTGATATAACCTTTGATTGAGATAGGATATAAAAGCATTTCAATCTTTAATGGGCTTACATTAACCAGATTATCCAGGGCTATTAGAAAGAGCATTAATTCCTGCCGTCAGACACTACATTTAAGGCTCACTCGAATAAGCCTAAATTTTACTACAAGATATATAATTTTGAAAAAAAAAATGAAATGATTTGTTTTAAATTCGTGTGTAATGCGATGTTCGTTTAATAATTTACCCACCTAATTAGAGAAACGTCTTCTGTTGGTTATTTCCCATTTTTGGAAAACCTACCTATCAGTAAAACTCCCTTGTGGGTAGGTTTTGTCATGTACTTAATTTAACAAATATCACTAGTTCTATTTTTTTTTTTCATTTAATATGCATGTGGCGTTAGCAATAGGGTAAAAAGTAAAAAAGAAACAACAGCAACAACAGCAAAACTACAACAACACACACATAACAACAAACACACAAGAACAAGAACAACAAACCAAAAAAACAAACAAATAAAAAAAGACAAAAGCAAACAAACAAATAGAAAGGGTTTTACAAACAAACGAGGTAACATTGTTAACACTGAATTTTTGTTGCTTTTTCCGTTGACATAAACATCTACTGAATTTTATCGACAAATTAGTTGTTAAATATTAATTTAAACCACAGAAAGTTTAAACATTTACAGATAAGGTCAAACAACATGACTGCCATGACATAGGCTAAACGTTACCGGTTTACATGTACAAATTGTTACGACCGGTGTCGCTATTTAAGATTTCTTTACAAAATAGCACGATTACTAAACGACGAAATGGTGTAACAGACAGAACAAGCCAGCAACAAACTAGTACAATAATGTTTTATTTTTTTAAAAAACAACAACAAGTAACTCTATGGCGTAACAAAATAATAACAAATATATCAGACAAAATTTGTGAATGCAAAATAAATTTTATCTTCGATTTGTCCCTTTAGGAGGTGTCCCTTTATTAGTCCAATTAATAATCAAACGTCGAATAATCCTGAAGATCTTTCGGTAGAATGTCCTCGTAGATACGCACTGTTGAAATAGTCCAAAGGTAGAACAATACACGAATGTAATTAATATTATTCCAAATCCAACACTTTAATATATATATATATATATATCACTGTAGAATATAATAAGTCCACGTAAGTTCCAACACAGAAAGATTTAATATAGAAGCTACAAGTATTTCCAAACTATATGTCCAAACTTAAACTTAAATAAGCTAACAAGTCCTTATATAGACCTAAAGAATTTCTAGAACGCAAAAGTTTCCAGAACATTCACGAAACCCAGTTAAAAATAAACAAATTTAGTTTCTATCATGATCCTTTTCTTTCTAACTGATGTGCGAATGCTACGTCATGTAAAACGTCATTAATACTACAACGATAAACAACCTCTTTACCTGATTAGCGTAACCTTAAACGTTGGTGTACTACTGTACACAACAATATCGAAAATTGTAATGAACAACTGACCGCCACAGCCGGGACTCGAACTAAGTTATTAATAAGTCTCGTGTCTTAAATTATAGTAAAAGCCGAATAGTGACTATAATAGTGACGTTTATGGACGTTATCATCTATAGAAGAAATCCGAAGAAGTAACGTAAAAGCGTTTACATGTAGTTTGCACTATTCATTTTAAATCGTTGCTACAAAAACGTGTACCCAAAAATGAAAACGGATAAAAAAAAACATATTCAATGTGTAGGCCTACATGTTCTTCTATATAATGTGTTGTTTGGGGGTTGAGAAAAAAGAAAGAATCAAACAGCCGTTTTCAACATATTGAGCAGCCTCTTTATTTGTACGTTGATGTTGACGAATCCCGGCGACGACGAATGGATTTATTTACACTTGCTTGTCACCTATAGGTGTACGAAACCCAATCACTATGCAGTGTCTCCGTATTGTAGATGACCACGAAGACATTCGTGTCATCTTCGGCCCTTTCCGTACACGTTTGGAAAAGAACTATTATTTCTGACTGTAGAAGACAATCTAAACTTCCTCGGTTAATTCGTTCATCAGGACATGATTCGTGAATTATCCCAGGCGTTCCGATTGAGTAGAACAGCCGAGGTGTTCCGAATGTCACGAAGACTGTGCCGTGTTACTTGCATTATAAGCGATAATTCCAAGAATCCACAGAATAACATCTCGTTTAGGAAACTATGGATCCAGTTCGGAAATAATCGATCGGTGTAGCAGAAGTGAGTATCGGAGAAAGTTTTTGCTTTCGCGTGTTGAGACAGATTAGACCTTATGATGTTGTTTTAATGCTTCAATATAGTTATTGTGAACACTCTCATTATTAAATGACTATTTAATCATAATATCACATACGCTGTCCCGCATGCAATACAGACATACATTTATGAAAAATGGACCATTACAATTAAAATCACGTCTAGTATAAAAAGAGCTTATTCGAAAATTAAGCTTGGCTGGATGATACAATTGAATATGGTAAATACGAAAAATTGAGGGCAAATAAGAGAAATGAAACATTTTGATTAGATGACACAACATTAACAACACTATGAGATTGGAAGCGTCTGCTTCATTTCCGCATTCTGGTGCCATTTATTTTAATGGAGTTGTTTAAAGTTAAGTAAAGTTAATGTATATTTATTTACTTACCTTAAAGTGGTACATACAATTTGCCTACATAATACGCATTGTTGACCCACTGTTTTGGGGAATTAAAGGTGGTATCCGACAGTTTGGACAAACAATAGTTTCATTCTACATCTAAGAAACCATTGTTATCTGAAGAGATCTCGTAAAATGCTGTTTACTTGTATCCTACGCCTGTCGGAAAAGTGAACCATAACGCCACAATCGTCATCACAAACATGTACATGTATTTCCTATCTGAGCCACGCTGCACAGTTAGCTATTTTTAAACCAAGACATCCATGTGGCCGCTTATGTTTTAGTTCATCCGCGTCATCTGCTATTCCGTCGATGTCTATTTCGAGCAGGAATTCCAATCGTTCTTATTTACAGATATTGTTTCATATATATACATGTAGGCAAACTTTCGGATACCACCTTTAAGGCAACAAAGCTGCATAAACTCATAGTTGTTCAAAGTAAATACGATTGTGAACTCTGTTTAGATTATTAGACAGTACAAATCGTACAACAAATCGCTTTGAATGTTCATTCTTGCCAAATCTATAAATAAGGACGACGGGGGAGGGAGTTCTGCTAAAAATAGATATCGACGTCAAAGCTGATTACCCAGATGAGGATATGATCTCAAAAGTAAGAGGTCATGTGATTCCCTTAGAATAAACATAGCTTAAAGGGGGTATCCGAAAGTTTGTCTTCATCAAATACACTTAAACTTGCTTTGGGGGAATTGGGGAATAATTTCTGCAAAAAGTAAAACTTTAGGCCGGTATTCCATTCATACGGAAGCGCGACGTGAACGTTGAGCGTGAGCGTGAAACTTGAACGTGAGGCGTGAGTTTTCACGTCCACACCATTCCATTCATCCGGTAAGGGTGAAAACAATTGTTTCGTCCATTTTTTGTTGGAAAGAAAATATGTCATTAGATGAATGGTCGCAGTTTCTTACTCTTTTGGGTGTTTTTTTGCTTATATTCATGTACGCAAGTACAAACGAAAGCAGAGATGGTGGATACGTAATATTATCAAGAACAGAGGAACCTTTTGGACAAACCACCACTAAGTGAAAGAGTTAGAACTCAGTAAAGAAGAGTTTGTGTGTTACTTTCGTTTAAACAAGTTACAGTTTTGTTGTGTACTATTTGCTGTGGAAGAAGATCTGATAATGCGACATGTTACAAGGTCCTTTCATGGTTGTTCCTCGCCCGTGAATGCCGTGCGTGACCGTGAAAAATCACTACATGTAGCGATCGGTTTCACGCTCGCGTTACACGGTCACATGTCATAAATTAGCGTTTCACGCTCACGTCGCGCTCACGCCGATAAGGAATACATACAATAGAAAAAAATTTGATTTTTCACGTTCGCTCGTTTTACGTTCATGTTACACGTTCAAGTATAGGTGGAATACCAGCCTAAGTCTAACAAAAGACGATTTTGGACACTGTCTAAATTGTAAGACAGTAGAAATCGTCAAATTAATCACTCTACACGCCCATTCTTTCTAAAACCATAAAAAGCTTGATTATGATTTTTGCTAAAGATAGACATCGCCGTCAGGGCGAATTTCCCGAATGATGATATAAAGTTACGGATCTCGTGATTGTCTTAGTTAAAAATAGCCTACTTTGCAGCGTGGCTCAGATAGAAATACCTATTTGTAATGACGAGTAATGTGTTATGCTTCACATTTCACATAGGTGTAGGACATCAAAAATCAGCATTTTGCGAGATCTTTTCAGGCAACAACAATTTATTTGGTTCTTTCAGGGAAAAAAACTGGTTCAAACTGTCGGATACCACTTTTAATGTGCAGCGTGTCTCAGATAGGAAATACACGAATGGTGTTATTTTTCACTTTTTACATAGATGCAGGATATCAATGAACAACGTTTCGTGAATGTGATCCTTTCAGGTGACAATAACACTTTGTGATTTGGGAGGTGGTGGTAGGAAGTGGTCCAAACTGTCGGATACCCCCTTTTAGTGTAGTAATCTTTAGTTCATCTGTTATCCGTTATTTAACCGCCAAACAATTGCAAGTGAAAATGTTTCAAGTAACTTGTATATATCAACTTCATAAAACAGCCTACTCAAAGTCAAGAAAAAAACTCGACAGTGCTTAGTTGAGAGATATTTATATTAAATTATGATAATTCGGGCAGATTTTGTATTAACGACAAGCCTTTCATTATTTAAATCATCGATTTGTTTAGAAAACGAAAAAGAGAAATTGACATAGGAGGGGATATTTCTTAAATATGATCGTCACGACATTATCTTTATTCAGTGCAAATATGCATGAAGGCGGTTTTCGCGATTTAAATGTGCAGGTTTTAGGTATGGAAGGTTAATTGTGTCATAATAATAGGATTACTGAGTTGATTTATTTTCGCTAAGCATTTTTTCTGTAACTGAACAGTTTCCAATACATAGTAACATAACAATATATAGATCACACAGGGTACATTTCCTAAAATTTTGACTTTATTTTCCTCGCCATAAATGATCTATTTGAACAGTTTCAACATAATATTTTATGGCTCGTATCAATGTTAATATTTTATCACCTGAAAATGCTATTCCGAACATAGGAATGTCATTTATATCCCAGACATATACACCTGTATAAGTTAATGTCGTTTTAGTTCGTCTTATGTAGGATTTTTTTCTGCCAAGACCCAGTTTACCAGTGTCGCCATTATATCAAAATAAGCAAAAAACAACAACACAGGAATAGTTTGCCCAAGTACCGCTTGACACAAAAGTCAACAAATAATACAGACGTGGATACTGTCATCAGAATGGGTTCAGGCACGATGATAGAAGCATGAATAACAAAACAAGTAGTTAGGCTAAACTAGGAATGGAGTTTTTTTATCAGGTATGTATTCATGTTTAGCAACAAAGCACACGTCGTTTTGCGAATATATACATACACGCTTTCTGCGGTGTATGTTAAATGATATATGCAATTATACTACAAAAAATATGTTGTTCTTGGTCGGACGAGCACTCATGCAGGCATGCACACAGACACGCGCTCACGCAGGCCCTGCGTGTATATTTGTGGTGACATCTCGTTATGTGCATGTATAGTATATTTCCCCATTTTTATCATTCCGAAGTTAAACAAAAAATTTTATCTTATCCTATTCAAAAGTTATTACCGTGTTATTTACAGAAATATAATGAGACACATGTTTCAACCAATATAAGTTGTATCAAAGATCTTTGTTTTACATACAAATAATTCTTTAACTTCTCTTGCGATGTATACATGATATCCGAGATACGTTAGTAGAAAAGTGACAGTAACGCGTACTAAACGCACATTTTATTCGGCCTTGGCATTGTTCGCCCATGAAACATGTGAGAGTTTTCACTAATTTTATGAGTTAAATTTTACATTGCTTTTATGGTTGTATGCATGAAATAATGGGGTTAAAACAATATATTGAATTAAAAATATAAGTTTATTAAGTAAACATTCGACACTGATAAAAATTATATCTCCCTTAAGTTTAAAACATCAACCGATAACTATTACTATTAGATTAGCTTCTGTTCACCACAGTTATTCTTATAACGAACGCCATGATATAGTTTCATGATATAGTTAATTCATAGACCAGGTGCAGGAGGTTGAGTCTTAATTGTTGTGAAAGGTCACATGCTTAGTCTTTGGTCAAAACACTTCAACGTTAATATTAAAATTGTCTTATCATCTATGCTTTATATTTTCCCATCATGAATTAGTAACGATTCGCCACAATAACGATTCGCCACATAACGATTCGCCACAGATGTTTAACGATTCGCCACAGATGAATAATGAATAATAATGTTGATTATTGTAAGAACACTATTGTGAATATTTACGATTTTTATTAAAAAATGTCATCGAAACGTTAATGAACCAAATGTACTGTTGTCTACCCAATCAAGAAGTTATTTACACTTTTTCAACATGTCGCCACCTTTCTAAGGGAGAGTTATCATCGTTAAACAGTTGTTATGTTTGCACTTGACAATTAAGGGGTTGATTCCTGTTAATAATCCCCGAAGAATTCCTTTAATCAGAAAGGAATGTTTGCAGAATCTATGTTGATGTTTTCATTCATGTTCAATTATTTCATTCACAAATTCATATGTTCTTATTATATTGTGATTATATTTATCTCATGCTGTGATGTTTTGTACTTTAAATTATATTTAAACATTGAATTAAGAATAAAACTATTTACTAGAATGACAAAGTTATTGTGTAACCCTATACAGAGATAAAATAAGTGGAACGCGGAAAAATTTAAGTGCCAATTAACAAACACTTTTCGTATCAATATCATTTATCACACCTGTTGCCAATTATTTTACTACTGTGGCGAATCGTTATTCATCTGTGGTGAATCGTTATGTGGCGAATCGTTATTGTGGCGAATCATTAATATACCATCATTTTGACAATTGTTTACTTGAAGCAGATATAGTACTACATGCACTTAGATGCTTTTCACTATCCCTTAAGACAAAAAGGTCAAGTTGTCGCCAACATTCATCTTATGCAAAGCCATGCCTGCTTGGGTTTATGTCTTGGATTTGGCGTGGGACAAATTGTGGTAAGGTCTTCAAGCTGAGTTCTATGTGACCATGATTCTACCCAGACATTTGTCTGTGTTTTATTTTCACCAAAATGGCTGGATGTCACTAAAGTGACCATAATCTTTTTGCTCTGGTGGGTCTAGAAAACAAAATTATAGACATATATATATATATATATATATAGACAAAACTATTATAGTGTGAATATATTTACATTTCAGACAACAATGAGGATACCCCACTTGTTATCATTTCTGACTAGAATCAATTTCGGAGGTAAATCGCCACAAGCGCTGATTCAACGTTTTGTCCGCCATGATCATAGCAATAGCAGTATACCGGCAGAACTAAGACAGATATTATTGAGGAGTATGAGGGATCCAGTTGATGACAAAAGGGATTCTAGAGAACATGCAGCCAGCATTAGGCTCAGCAATCTGTCGCATACAGACCAGATGCTACTCAGAAGGCTCAAGTTTGAGTACGAGATCGAAAAAGCGGAGAAAAATCAACCAGTAGGTTCATATTCATATCATGCTATTTTGTTACAATTAACATATATGTGAAAAATGTTAGTTAAACATACTGTTAAAAAGCTAGCGAAAATACCAGAATCTAGTTATTGCAATGGTTGGTCAACAGTTTTCTTCATGCTGAGGTTGGGTGTTAGCGTTTCCCCGCACTGTCTTTTTGGAGAATAGTAGGCATCAAGGATCATCCAGGCAGGACTGCATTACAGGCCAACAGAAAAGCTGCTGAGTTGGTTTCTGGTTAACAATTCACTGTCACAGCTATCAATACAAGCAATGCCTGGTCACCACTGCTGTCCTGCCATAAGGGGCAAAAGTCCTGTTGATGTTTGGGAATTGACTGCTAGAGTTTATTACAAGCAATCCCAGAACTCTACATTGAATTGCTACTTTTATGTTTATATTATTTTTTTAAGTATAAAGTTACTTTACACAGTATTATTATCCTCCTACATCTATAACAGGGACCTATTTCTTCAATTGACAATTTAGGTCACACATAAATAAGGAAATCAGCTTGGAAAACAATTAAAGAAATACCACATTTGCAATTTAGAATTTAGTCTGTGGCAAAACATAAATAATGCTTTATCATTTTCACATTTCATCTTACAGTAGAACAACAAAAATAAATCACATAATATTTACATTTTTCAGATGCCAAATTATGTTCCCCATCAGTATTGGCTGCAACTTATGAAGAAGAAATCTTTTAATGACAGAATGGATCTTTATGAAGAAATTTACAATCAAGAGTGTAAATTTGAGAAAAAGCTAATGGATCACTACCAAGAATACATAAACTATGAGAAAATTATTAATTCTCTCAACAGTACAGGTGTCATTGATGATACCTTTATTTATACAGGTGATCTGGAAATGCATGAACGTAGGAAGGCAAATAAGTTAAATAACAGTTTATGGGCTTGGAAGTTTGGGCAACCAATTGTGTTTGAATATAGCCCCAATTCGACGTATTTGACACAAATCTTGCATTGCTTACAACTGAATCAAAATCATGCCTCACCACTTAATTTTCATCTCACCAATTTATCTGTCAAAGATGGCTCATCAGAACTAGATAACATATCTGCTCAGAATCCATTTGTTCATTTACATACTGTCGACACTAAAGTGTGCTTTCCTAAAGAGAGGTTAGTGTATATATGTGATTCATCACAGAAGTATTTTAACATTGATGACAACAATGGAGATATACCAGTGTTTACTGAGTTCCATGATGCAAAACGTCATGACTTTGGTGATGTTAGAACTGCAACCATCCCTGTTTCCAGATTTATCAAGTAAGTTGAAAAGTTTTTTGTTTATTTGCGATAAGCAACCATTTGTCCTTTTGGATAAAATAAACCTATTTTCAGGAAGGTCCCTTAATTAAAAAGAGTTTTTCAAGCATATGTTATGTTTTTAAGTTTTACATGTTTTTTTAATTGTTGACACTGATCTAATTCCATTTGATCCATTAGCCTGCATTTTTGCCAATACTGTGCAGTGACATTTTCATCATTTTAGCACAGGGGCACTTATGACGTGACCAGGGACTGAATCCGGCCGGTCCATTATACTGACACCGATGAGTCAGGCGCAATGCTGTTCCCATAGCCCTGAGCGTTAGGAGGGAAGCCACTACTACCAACTTTAAAGTCTTTGGTTTGACTCGACCGAGGTTTGAACCCACTATCAGCAAGCCGACGCTCTACCACCTGAGATATTGCGGCCGGTCATTTGCCTTGGCATCCACACAAACATTATCTTACATTAGCTGATTATATAAAGCACATGAAATAGAAAAAAAAACCCATATTGATGCCCATCTAAGACTTGATCCTAGTTACCTTGTCAGTGATTGCTGTATTAAATAAGCTAAATAGACTGATTACAAATATCCCTGTTCTATTTACAACAAAAAAATCCTGTGAAATGTTTCTTTACATCTACCTTTTTTTTCTAGGCTGTATGACTACCGAGACAACTTTATCCAGTACATGTTATCATACAAATTTGGTTGTTTACTGGATTATTATTTAACTGAACAATGGGCCAAGTCCTTGATTGACAATCTTCCAGTGGAAACAGAGGCCTACACAGTGGAGGAATTGTTGGACTATATTCATAAACAGAATATACAGAAGAAGATAAAGCATGGATGATAGTGAATTAATTATTTTTTTATAGGTAGTTGAGTTCCATCTGTCCTAAAATGAATGATAATATACAGATTTAGTATTCATTTCAACAAATTAGGTAGGACACCAAGTTACATGTTAAATGCTTTGTAAATGGTTTTGGTAAAATGAAGGTATGGTTGAATGTTGAGTGTATCTGTTTTTTACAAGACAAAAAAGAGTTGCCCTAAATGTATAAAGATTTGTACTGTCAAATTATCCCAATAAAAAGAGCTATATAATACCCTTAACTAACACATTTATTTATAAAGAATGTGATTATCAAACGGTTTTCAGCATTAAAGTTTATCATCTGGATTTATTACTAAGAAAAATAATCATGTAATAGATTGGGTGTTAGCTTGCTAAACAAATGTTACAATAGCTACCCAATACATATTTCCTGTACAAAGCATTCTATGGAAAAGGGAGTAATGAAAGCTACTGTATAACTTCTCTGGCTCCTTTGTTTTTCATGGTATGAGTTTGAGTCAAGGTTAGGGTGCCAAGTTTCACCATCATTAATGGCTGACCAGTACTTTAAGACTTTAATTGTGTTGCTGCAGTGTAATTCAACAATTATAAACAATTTAAAAAAAGCACAATGAATTGGAAGTGATTTATGAGTTTGAGTTTGTATCTATAAACGTAGTGCTGAGCCTTAGTCTTAAGGTTTTACATGTATAAGAATCATTTTGCATATAAAACATACACTCTGCTCTTATACTATTTATTGCCTTTGGAGGGGGATTTTTGAACCTTGAATTGCATTTTTCTTTAAATTTTGTATAAATGACAACAATATTATAACTTTTGGGGCATAAAACAACAGTTGCATTACTTTTGACAGGGCATAATTGACAACTACTTTACTTTTCGGGAATAATTATTACATAATGCATTATATAGATGGGTAGATTTAATTCTATAAAGTAATGACAAGCATAGTCATAAGGAAGAACTGTTAAATAAGGACAAAGTCACAGTACATAAGGAATCATAAAACATTGATACATACAATACAATTTTATCTACAAAATTCACAAGCACCAATTTTTTTCAAATTTTAATTTGTTAAAAGTAGTTTCCATGAAAACATCTGATTAGTAATGAGCTTTTGGCCTCTTTTTAATAATCAGATAATAATAATTGAAAAATAAATCCACCACTTTAATTGAACTAAAAATAATGCCTTTTACTTTTAAACTCCCTCGAGTTTTCAAAGATTGCGCCTTTAAAAACAAATTGCAGTTTGTATAAAAATGCCTTTACAGTAAGATGCCACCTTACATCCAGGCCACCAAATAAAGGCAAATTTTCATAAGTACAAACTATTTGGCTTAAATGCGACTGAAGTGACAAGGACAAGTCACTCCCGGTGTGATTTGCACTTGCTGATTGGCAAAAATGCCCTCTAGCGTGTTTTCAGTTTACAATCTAGAACGCTGGGGTCACATGAGGTCATGATCTTAATCAATTGGGTGTTTATTGACCGATCTTAAAACTTTCAATTTACATATTGTCAAGATTGGACAGTTTTATAAGCTCCTTAATTTGTTTAAAAGTCACTTGTGAAACCAAATCTCACCAAGAAGCATTGAGATACTTTCAGCTATTGAAGTTGTGTCGTTAAGGACTTGGGTTCTGTTCTCTCTTCTATTACTGAAGCAGAGGAAACAATGGAGAAAATGACTGTGAAATCCTTGTGCATGTCAAAACAGCAATCGACATGAATCAATGAACTATATGAGTTAAAAGATTTTCATTAAATAAATGACATAGCATAACTTTGTTGAAACATTTGGAAAAGAAACATGTCTTAATAGGATGATATTGTTTGGTTACTCTGTACTCTCTATATAGCTTCTCATGTGCTGTGTTTGTGCTTTTATATAATAAACATGCATCTAACTATAGTTCAACGCATATTTATGAGCTCATTCTTTGCCTTTATATTTAATTTAAATAATAACAATTAGAACATTTACTCACACATTTATGATATTGATGTCTTACAAAGATCAATTTACGACACAATGATGGCTGACAGAGCAGTACCTTACAGGTATGATTTTACAGATTCTACAAATGTGTTGGCCAGTCTGGAGGATATCTGTGGTATTGCGATTCAACTGTCATTATTTTTAAATGGAAAACATCAACTTATTATTTTAACCTAAATGTTTATAAATAATTTCTAGTGCTATGAACAGTTGACAAAGTTTTTTCCAGCGTCAAGAAGTTAAATAACAATTTTTATTGATCAACAAGCTGTTCCAAGTATTTCTGAACCTTTTTCTGAATGGGTTACATGCTATAAGTAAAATATAAAGTGTAAAACAATTTTCTGTGTGCACTAATAATACCTACCCAAATCTAAGAAAATAGTTCATACATGTATGCAATATTTAACAAAAGAATTATGATTACTTGGTCAATGGTATGTATTTTTTTTATTGTATTTGATATGCTCCCAAAATGCACTGGTATATTTATATTTTGCAGATGCATAATTATAAGTGAAGCAAGAGTGTCAGCAAAAATAAAATCCATGCATAAATATGTAATCTAGTCGACTAAGACTGAAGATTAATTTATATACAACAGGGATAAATGATTAACATGGCCAGGTGAACTCCCAGAAACTTTTTTTTCCAATTGTGTAGAAATGAAAGAAATGGTATTTTTGGTTTAAAATACCCATTAGACAGTTTGAGGATAAAATTTTAAGCATAAAAAGCCCTTGTTGTTTTTCAAAAATTGCTCATCAATACAATTTTTGTAAAGGAAGTCCGTATATAGAAATATGCAACATGAAACTCAAAGAACTAATAGCAATAATGATAACACAAAAACTTCTAAGCAAATCAAATAATAAGTAATGCAATAAATTTTTGTCTCATTGGTAATCATAAAATGAAAAAAAAATTGGTCCATAAAATGAAAACATCTGGAATGATAAAAAGGTGAAGGTCCAATACCATTTTTTTTAAAGTAATGCTGTAAACCTTAAATGTTACACATATGTACATATTTTGAAGCATTTAATAAACACACAAAAATTGCCATGAAAAACAAACTTTAAATGAGGCAGCCTTTATTGAAAGAATATAAAAAAAAAGTGTTAAGAGGAAGATCACTCAAGGGAGATCACTCAAACAATATTTGAAAATATTTTACTAAATCAGCATACTTCACTGGAACAAAAATAAGATTTTATTAATTGAAGTCTGTGTATTTCTCTTGTAAACTGTTTTCACTGAAATAATTGGCATATGATAGTTAATTGACAAGCTTAAAAGCTATAAAAATATACAGAAACTTGCTTTTTTCAATGCATGTTATACATGTTCTCAATTTAAAAATACAACTAAAGTTAACTTAATTATTTGTATTTAAGGTAAAATGTCTAAATAATGCTCACACACATTAAATGGTGCAGTACAACAAAACACATAAGTCTATTATATTTAAGTTACTCATTGAAGCCTTGTTAATAAGAATATATGACAAAGTCATAACAAATAACACATCAGAAACCAAAAACTGTGAACTAAGTAATCAGTAAAAAATCTCCTCTCATTGCATTGTATGTAAACATAAACTGTGACTTATTTCTAAAAACTATATTCAATATATCAGAACAAAAATAAATACCAACAGTTCACCAACAGGCCATAAAAAAACCCATTTTGCATGAAGGATCAAACAAAAAGTTTAAGGTAATCTGGTATGTATGATTTTAACTAAACCATACATTAGTCTTTGGTCTTATTAGCTAAAACATAAAACAACAGACAAATGGAAATATTACTATGGATAATAAAAAACTTTATTTCTTCTCAAGTCTAACACAGCAGTATTTGTTGAATTGTTTTAATAACATAATGATAATTAAAAGCAGCATTTAAGGCTGTGTTTGTGAGTAAAATGATCAAATTCTGCTCCAATATCAGAATAACTCTGCTTTTCTAGAGAAGTGAAAACAAGTTACAAACCAACCCAAATTTTAAAATTGTCTATATTTGGCATCTTGTCATTGGTGAATAACAAAACCCAACTTTAAGTGTCATTAGTTATGTAACATAGGGAGAAAAATGTGCGGCTAGTCCGGGACTCAAACCCGGAACCCTTTGCTAACAGGGCGACTGCTCTACCGACTGAGCTAACCATGCCACTTACGCACTCTCTCCCTATCATCCCGCTACAGTTGTTAGCGGAATACAAAAACAAACTTGATAGTCTTTAATATGCATTAATAGTATTAAAAATCCAACTTTGAACTGCCTATAAATTATAGCACTAAACATCAACTTTAAATGGGATATAATTGGCATTAGTTCGATGAAAATCAAACAGGTTTATATTTAATTGGCATAATAAATATACCAAATTTAATGTTAATTGGATTTATTAACTTAATATAACACCAAAGGGTTTATTTTGTTTTCAGCTTCAAAGACTGTGGCACAGGTGATTTAACCTGTGCAGGTGGATCTACTGCCGTCCGGGTGGGACCACAGGGTTTGTTACGAAAGCGTTCATAAATGCTGATCAGTTTTTGCTGTACATCACCCAACAATGGGCGACTGGCAGGTTTCCCTTCCCAACAGTTGGACATTAGTTCCCAGCATTCTTCATCGAATACAGGAAGTTTTTCTGGACGTAGTCCTGGTGAAATGGAAAGAAAATGAATGTGAATGGGGAAATAATATAAAATAACAAGGTATTAAATCAGACAGCTTCGCTAACTATACACCAGATTAATAGTAAGAAAATAACAAACACAAAAACATGCTTTAAAATGGTATCCAACAGTTTGCCTATATCAAATACAATTAACAAAACCGTTTCCCTGTTTGGGGTAATTAGGGCATAATTTCTGTAAAAACTTGTACTTTAGTGTAAGTAAAGACAATTTTGAACACAACCAATTTGGGATTTCTGCTAAAAATAGATATCAACCTTGGAGCGGATTTACCTGGATTATGATACGTGATCTCAAAAGTAAGTGGTCATGTGATTTATGAGTTTACAATACAGAAGGGCTCGGATGGGAAATACCAGTTTGTAATGAAGAGTAATGTGTTAGGCTCAAATATTTACATATATATACGGGACATCAATAAATAGCATTTTGCAGGATCTGTTCAGGTAACAATAATTTATATGGTAGTTTAAGAAATAATAACTGGCCCAAACTGTTAGATACCACCTTTAAATATGGTATATGCATGAGCATTGTATAGATTTTTAGAAGTGTATACATAGCTAAGGCAAGAACTAGGAAAGAAATTCCCTGAGTAATGTTTATGTAAACTAAGTCATTAACAAAATAAAGACAATCAAAGACCATGGTTTTGTTTAGCTAAGGCAAAAAATATGCATTCCATAATGTTTGTTTTTGGATATGGCCATTACAAGATAAAGACATTCCTTGACCAAAGTTTACCTAAGGCAGTAACAAGGTAACCTCCCTTGAGGAATGATTCTGTTTAGGTCAGGTAGTAACAAGGTAACCTCCCTTGAGGAATGATTCTGTTTAGGTCAGGCTTACCTTTCTTGACATTGTTCCAGAGTTGGTCCTTATTAGCACACTGTTCAAAGGCCTGTGGAAGCTTCACACTACCTGCACAGATGTACCAGAAGAGAATGCCAAATGCATAAACATCAACACTGTTGTCATAGTGGCCAGAGAACAGCTCTGGGGCCATGTGGATGGGTGTACCTGGAAAATGTGATAATTGTGGACTGTGACTTGATATATTTTATGGTTTTAGTTTAAAATGTTAAACTGCCTTTTGCTTGGCCTACCTAGTCAGTCAATATATTCTTACCACTGACAGACAGAACAAAGCAAAGATTAAAAAAATCTTGGCACTGATTAAATTCAAACCAGAGCAGACAAAGTGATAAGCCAATAACATAAATCTGCATGTCAAAGGGCTAAGGGATGCTTGTAACAATATCAACACTCCATCAACTAGTCTTTGACATGGTGATCACAAGAAGAGAATATAGTGCAGCACTGTTGCTGCCCTGACTGTGAATAAACACCATGTCCCTTAAAGGTTTGCAAAATCTATAACAATCATTTAAACCGGCCTTCCTGAAAATTTCCCATAATTGAAATCCACAACAATAATTGCTGGATGGTTAACTCTGAAAAAAAAGTGGTTAATCAGAGAAAACGTTGTTTGCTCACTGCAAATTGTAAACAATTAACAGCAAGAACAAAAGGAGAAAAGTTATTTTGATTATCTTTAATTAGTTATTTTACACAATTTGGTAGTAATTAACTGGGAAATTTGCTCATTACAGATTATATATTCATAGAAAAACAGCCAAAAGTGCAGTAAAATGTGAAGAACCTACATATAGATGTTCTGAGAACCTGAACAATTGTTCACTGCATCAAGTCCATCATTGTAAAACATAATCTAAGTGTACTTTAGGTCATCTTGTATTGCTTTCTACTCATAGTGTCAGCATCCACTGCAGTATCAGCAGAACTGCAAGTATGTGTTAGTGTCATCAAATCCATCACTGTCATTGATTTTCATACATTTTAACAGTTCAAATGGTAGCAGAGTTGTAGATAATCACAACTTACGTTTAATACTGTAGATGATCACAACAACTTACCTACAATACTGTAGATGGTCACACCTTACCTACAATACTGTAGATGATCACAACTTACCTACAATACTGTAGATGGTCACACCTTACCTACAATACTGTAGATGATCACAATTTACCTACAATACTGTAGATGGTCACAACTTACCTACAATACTGTAGATGGTCACACCTTACCTACAATACTGTAGATGGTCACACCTTACCTACAATACTGTAGATGATCACAACTTACCTACAATACTGTAGATGATCACAACTTACCTACAATACTGTAGATGGTCACAACTTACCTACAATACTATAGATGGTCACAACTTGCCTACAAAACTGTAGATGATCACAACTTACCTACAAAACTGTAGATGATCACAACTTACCAACAAAACTGTAGATGATCACAACTTACTACAAAACTGTAGATGATCACAACTTACCTACAATACTGTAGATGGTCACAACTTACCTACAAAACTGTAGATGATCACAACTTACCAACAAAACTGTAGATGATCACAACAACTTACCTACAATACTGTATATGATCACAACTTACCTACAAAACTTTAGATGGTCACAACCTGCCTACAAAACTGTAGATGGTCACAACTTACCTACAAAACTGTAGATGATCACAACTTACCTACAAAACTGTAGATGATCACAACTTACCTACAATAATGTAGATGATCACAACTTACCTACAAAACTGTAGATGATCACAACTTACCTACAAAACTGTAGATGATCACAACTTACCTACAATAATGTAGATGATCACAACTTACGTACAATACTGTAGATGGTCACAACAACTTACCTACAATACTGTATATGATCACAACTTACCTACAATACTGTAGATGATCACAACAACTTACCTATAATACTGTAGATGATCACAACTTACCTACAATACTGTAGACGATCACAACAACTTACCTACAATACTGTAGATGATCACAATTTACCTACAATACTGTAGATGGTCACAACTTACCTACAATACTGTAGATGGTCACACCTTACCTACAATACTGTAGATGGTCACACCTTACCTACAATACTGTAGATGATCACAACTTACCTACAATACTGTAGATGATCACAACTTACCTACAATACTGTAGATGATCACAACTTACCTACAATACTGTAGATGGTCACAACTTACCTACAATACTATAGATGGTCACAACTTGCCTACAAAACTGTAGATGATCACAACTTACCTACAAAACTGTAGATGATCACAACTTACCAACAAAACTGTAGATGATCACAACTTACCTACAAAACTGTAGATGATCACAACTTACCTACAATACTGTAGATGGTCACAACTTACCTACAAAACTGTAGATGATCACAACTTACCAACAAAACTGTAGATGATCACAACTTACCTACAAAACTGTAGATGATCACAACTTACCTACAAAACTGTAGATGATCACAACTTACCTACAATAATGTAGATGATCACAACTTACCTACAATACTGTAGATGGTCACAACAACTTACCTACAATACTGTATATGATCACAACTTACCTACAATACTGTAGATGATCACAACAACTTACCTATAATACTGTAGATGATCACAACTTACCTACAATACTGTAGACGATCACAACAACTTACCTACAATACTGTAGATGATCACAACTTACATACAATACTGTAGATGGTCACAACTTACCTACAATACAGTAGAAATCACAACAACTTATCTACAATACTGTAGATGATCACAACTTACCTACAATACTGTCAATGATCACAACTTACCTACAATACTGTAGATGATCACAACTTACCTACAATACTGTAGATGGTCACAACTTACCTACAATACTGTAGATGATCACAACTTGCCTACAATACTGTAGATGGTCACAGCACCTTACCTACAATACTGTAGATGGTCACAACTTACCTACAATACTGTAGATGATCACAATTTACCTACAATACTGTAGATGGTCACAGCACCTTACCTACAATACTGTAGATGGTCACAGCACCTTACCTACAATACTGTAGATGGTCACAGCACCTTACCTACAATACTGTAGATGGTCACAGCACCTTACCTACAATACTGTAGATGGTCACAGCACCTTACCTACAATACTGTAGATGGTCACAGCACCTTACCTACAATACTGTATATGATCACAACTTACCTACAATACTGAGATGGTCACAACTTACCTACAATACTGTAGATGGTCACAACTTACCTACAAAACTGTAGATGATCACAACTTACCTACAATACTGTAGATGGTCACAACTTACCTACAATACTGTAAATGATCACACCTTACCTACAATACTGTAGCTCATCATAGCCTCTGGTTTACAGAATCCTAGATCTGTGATCTTGCCACGATTGTGTTTGTCAAGCTGAATAAAGGGAATAAAAGAAAAAAGACAAATAGCTAACAGTTTGAAAAGTATGTAATTGTACTGTTTGAAATATATGTAAACATACAGTTTGAAAAGTATGTAAATGTACTGTTTGAAATATATGTAAACATACAGTTTGAAAAGTATGTAAAGGTACAGTTTGAAATATATGTAAACACACAGTTTGAAAGGTATGTAAATGTATAGTTTGAAATATATGTAAACATACAGTTTGAAAAGTATGTAAAGGTACAGTTTGAAATATTTGTAAACATACAGTTTTAAAAGTATGTAAAATGTAAATGTACAGTTTGAAATATATGTAAACATACAGTTTGAAAAGTGTGTAAATGTACAGTTTTAAAAGTATGTAAATGTACAATTTACAGTATGTAAATGAACAGTTTGAAAAGTAGGTAAATGTACAGTTTACAGTATGTAAATGTACAGTTTGAAATATATGTATATGTACAGTTTAAAAAGTATGTAAATTCTTAACAGAAAAGACATATTTAGAGTTAAGTGTTTGTTGTTTTAACATGGCGTTCATATAATGACAACATTTTTCTAACTCACTGTTTACAAACAATAAAATTTGTATCAAAATTTGAAAGACTATGTTTATTTTCATCGTGACATGACTTTGAAACATGCATGTGAGTACATCTAGCATCTTTTGGTTCCAAACTTACCAGGACATTTTTTAGTTTGATGTCTCTATGAACAAGTCCTTGATTGTGAAGGTACCTGATCCCTTCTACAACATCTATAGACACCTGCAGTCTGGAAAAAACAACTCAGAAAATGTACAAATACTTTACAGTTATAAAATGTGTAGATTGCTGTTTTAGTTTTAAATACATCCCTGTGACCAATTACAGTCAGTATAGTAACATCCAGCTATTATGGTGGAGGAAGACCATTGTCTGGGTAGAACCACCAGCAAACCACAGGTCAGCTGGAAGATCTTCCTATACAAACCACAGGTCAGCTGGAAGATCTTCCCATAAATACCACAGGTCAGCTAGAAGATCTTCCCATACAAACCACAGGTCAGCTGAAAGATCTTCCCATACAAACCACAGGTCAGCTTGAAGATCTTCCCATACAAACCACAGGTCAGCTGGAAGATCTTCCCATACAAACCACAGATCAGCTAGAAGATCTTCCCATTCAAACCACATGTCAGCTGGAAGATCTTCCCATACAAACCACAGGTCAGCTAGAAGATCTTCCCATACAAACCACATGTCAGCTTGAAGATCTTCCCATACAAACCACAGGTAAGCTAGAAGATCTTCCCATACAAACCACAGGTCAGCTTGAAGATCTTCCCATACAAACCACAGGTCAGCTGAAAGATCTTCCCATACAAACCACAGGTCAGCTGGAAGATCTTCCCATACAAACCACAGGTCAGCTGGAAGATCTTCCCATACAAACCACAGGTCAGCTGAAAGATCTTCCCATACAAACCACAGGTCAGCTGGAAGATCTTCCCATACAAACCACAGATAAGCTGGAAGATCTTCCCATACAAACCACGGGTCAGCTGGAAGATCTTCCCATACAAACCACAGGTCAGCTGAAAGATCTTCCCATACAAACCAGAGGTCAGCTGGAAGATCTTCCCACATTCAAATTAAAAGAAAAAATGTTTTAATTTTATCACTTTCTTACACAAAACAGCTATTTGCATTCAATTTTAAATGAAATACATTTATATGTACATGTTTTTAATGTCATCTTTTGCTTTCAACCATGAAGACAATGTTGACTGAGGTATGCCATGTTCCTTTGCGATTTGTTTCTTTGATTTTACCCCCTTTTCAACTTCCATTATTGCTGCATATTTTTCTGAGTTAGATCTGGCCTTCAACTTTCTTTTCACTCTTTGATGCTTGACTGATCCAGATATCACCCCAGGATTAAGACTGGGTCCTTCTCTGGATTGCTCAGCTAAAGTATCGGGAGCATTGTAAGACATTATTTTGACAATGAAGCTATGGCATTTTGTGTTTAATATCTATACGGTACAACCAACCTTATTCGGATTAGTAAAGAAAATATGAACAGGGTCCAGCAATCACTTTGAGTTAAAGGGGAATACAGCTAATTTGTCTTATGCGCTTTTTGTGTGTGTATATGATCAAAGAAGGAAACAAGATGGAACTTGGATCATAGTTTGAGTCAAGCGGTATTTTATCTCAAGCAAGTTAGTCATAACGAAGTTCAACTGTATATATGTCATAAGTATTATTAAGAAGTGTAGGCATACATACTTTTTATGACATAAGCATAATTAAGGGAGCCATGCAGGTGCCATCTTTGTGACATATTTTTGTCATGTGCATAATTAAGGGATGGATTCAACTTTAATTTTATGACATATGTATGTCATAAACATAATTAATAAAGGTATGCAGCTATCGTTTTTAAGACTTGGATATTATACACATAATTAAGAGATATATGCAGTCATCATTTGAATAATATATATGTTATAAGCAAAATAAAGGAGGCTATGTCCCTATCCTTTTTCTGACATATGTATGTCATAAGCATAACTTGAAGCAGATATAGTGCTGCCTTCATTGTGTATAGCATGCTGTGAACACTTGGCATGATACCACACCCAGTCAACTATCCTAACACAGAGCCAAAAGTCATGGAACTATCCCAATATTTACTTGAGCGTAAGCAAGGTAGGTATACCACAACCATTATTATAGACTTTTGTCTGTCACCGCCCTGGATTGAACCAGGAGCCTTCCTAACCTAGAGCCGACGCTCTATCGAATGTGCTTCCAGATCTAGTCTTTTGGCAAATAAAAATGTCATCAGCATAACTAAGGAAAGTATGCTACTATTATTATTATGACATGTTTATCAAAAGCATAACTAAAGGAGGTATGCAGCTATAACTTTATGACATGTAAGTCATAAGCATTTTTAGGGAGGTATGAAGCCATTATTTTAGGATATATATACATCAAAACTCAGTATTATACTTTTGTATTATATGTAATGGCAAGTCCAATACTGGGCTAGTCTCAATCTCTTATTATTGATAGAGAAATGTCATAATCATTTGCTTTTGTAGAAAAGCTTTATTGTACATTACAGACATTGTCTGGAAAGCTATTGCACTCAAAAGCTAATGTTGGTTTGTAATAATTAACAACAACAGAAATATATGTACAGCCATATAAAGACTGCACCACAAAAGCACATGATATGATATGTTTCTGAAACATTTCACACACCTGGAGACCCAGTCTAACTGTTGTTTGATCGCAGTGTACAGATCCCTCTGTAGTCTATCCATCACAAGAAGTACAGCTGGAGTTGTTCCACCACCATATGTGTAGTCTATCACAGATCCCTTCAACTCACCACCCGCTCATGGTCTGGGATGTACCTAAGAACAATAGCTGACTTAGCAACAATTACCAATATTATATTTTTGTTTCTATTGTTGAATACTTTGTCTTTTTAATATAACCAGGGGCCAATAAGCAACTTTAAATCTTTGTCCTGCTAGCAGTACAAATGTAAATTACAATGTCTTGTCAATTGTAGGTACATATGTATGCTGATATTTCAACCATCAACTTTTGCTCATGATCTGGTATGTACCAGGAAAGGGACAAAGTTGGATAAATTTAGAAAGGCTTAGAAGACTTCCCTTAAATAAACGAGGGTGGATAAAAAAATATTTGGACGTTTGTTATAACTTAACTTAAACTACTCCACCTACATCTACACAATTTTGCACACATATTGAACAATTAAATGTTGAAAGAGATATACTGTTATCATAGATGAATTTTATTTGTAATTATAAAAATCAAATTTTAATAGACCTGGGTAGGCACCCTCAGCGCAACCCATTTTATGACTGCACTGAGTAGAGCTAATATCTCTGTCGGCTTCCTAAACTGGCACCTCACTAAATCAAACATCGTCTGTTTATGTGTTGACGTCTTATGTAACGTCGTTTCAAATTTGAACGTCATCCTTTACATACTTTAGAATATACAGCTACTAAGCATAAGATGTACGTGGAAATAGATATCAATGGCTGCACTGACACACTCAGCACACAGCACTGTATGTCAGTTCGACTCAGCATGGTATCGGGTGTTTAGCAAGTGGGTGGAGCGACACAGGAAGTGCGTTGAGTGTAGAGGCAAGTATTTTGTAAAGCGCTGACTTGCAACATAAGTTGTCAATGTCGTATGTCATCTTAACCCCATTACCATGCGCTGGTACCATTGCACTAACCAATTAAAAATGGTTGCTATAGGAACCCACTGGACATATCGTGCCGATATATAACTGTTATGTATATTTGATCTTATTATCTGTACAAACAAAATAAATGTAACGAAAGTCAGCATATTTTCTTATCCACCCTCGATAAAAATTAAACAAACAATGCTTACCATTGGTTTCAGATAAAGAAGCCAAGGTTAATTTGAAGAAGCCTTTGCAAAATAACTGCATGGTAGTGAGAAGTGGATTTCCTAATACAGTCAAACCAGGTAGCTCGAACACCGGATTGGTAGAATTACCAGATCAGTTCAACAGAACTGCTGGTCCATGAATTTTGCCTACTTTATCCTACCCGGTATATAAATTACCATGGGGTCACTAGAACAACCTGTAGTTCATACAATCAAACATGTTGCTGGTCCCTATAGCCTATTTACCCGTGTTCTGCTCATTTATCCCAGACGGACTGTCACTGCTGTCCAACTACTGGTGATCGTGTTTTGAATTGATTGATTGAATGCTGTATTCCATTATGTTAGATTGTTTTTTTTTTATTTTTCCTTTCATTTATCTTGTTCAAAGAGATTTATTAAATATTCATATCTTTGTTCCAGCACGAAGACTACAAACAGCTAGTACAATAATTGTGTACAAAATGTTTCAGTTCAAATCATCTGTGTTTTTTCCAACTCAAGTTCGAACCAGTTCTTGCCACTCTCGTAAATCAATTCCAGTATTTCATCAACTCAAAATATATAGAGAAAGTAACATCACATAATGTATCAGTATTGATTTTTGTCACATAATTGTCTGTTTTTGTGGGGAAATTTTCTCTGATCTTGTCAATTTGTTAAAAAGGGGCAGAATCTATAAAGGGTCTGATTGTGATTTTTGTTTTGTTTTCAACTTTTATAATTTGAAATACCAAACATGTTTCTATCTATATTGATATGGTTTTAAAAATAACATTTTACACATGTTCTGTTGTTTTTATTATTAAACAAACAATGAGTGGACAATCATAAAAGGAAAACTGAAAGATGTAATTTTCTGATTTAAAATATATTCAATTTGTCATCACAAAAACTAAAATGAAACCTGTTTAAATGAAAAATCAATACAATAAGGATTTATATCAAGAGGTACAGAAACATGGCTGATAACACATTAGTATATACATGTATATTCCAGTTTATTCATAAAAATAGTAGTTGATGATCTGGCCTGTAAATGAATTTCTCCTTCCCTCATACTCCTGGAGTGCTAAAATGGTAATTCACCATGGGTGTTTAAGTGACCAGGGTTTGACTGTACTTACTTTGTGTAAAAGAACTCCAGCGCTAGATCATTCCAGTGTTTGTCATCAGGGGGAACCACTGACTTGATGGCACAAGGAGAGAATCCTGCCCACTTGTCACAAGAATACACCACACCATACTGTCCACGACCTATTTCTCGACCCATCTGGGGCATACCTGAAGGGAAATAATTGTACAGTCAAACCTCATTAACTTGATTTCAAGGGAACACATCCACGTATCCATGGTACCAGTTATGAAAATGTATTTTTGCCATTTTTCTTGTGATTTCAAACAAGGATACAAGTAATTGGTTAATAGGTAATTAGAGAAATCAATATATTATTTATTAAAAAACAACAACTTACATATCAGTACATTTTTGTATATTACTTGTAAAATGTGAATGAAACAGTGAAAACAATAAACATTACTTACATTTTTGCACATACATACACATGCAAACAAAACACATTGAAAAAATAATCAAGATGGCCCAAAAAACCCACAGTCATGAAACTTATGTGAAATTTACCTTGTTTAGTTTATCTGTCCACACATTTGTCAAAGAAGTAGTTAACTGACTTTTGTAGACATGGTAAATGAATGACTACACAACTGATTGGTGGGGTTTAAAAATGTAACTGCCTGAAAACATCACTCAATAAAGTGGGTACTAAAGCTCATCCTTTCTTTGTTGACAGTTACCTTACTCTTTGAATTTGGCAAAATGTTGCCTTAATTGGCTTTCCACACCTCTTGCATTCCACGCCTAACATCAAGGCAATTACAACTTATTTTCACACCTTAAATCGTAATTTTGTTGAAATATTGAGGTCGAGACCAGAAAGT